>JACXGI010001146.1:63342-102752 GCA_016801175.1 Esox masquinongy
ACAGATTTGGAGCGCTTTTGCAAAGAAGAGTGGGCAAATATTGCCACGTCAAGATGTGCCATGCTAATAGACTCCTACCCAAAAAGACTGAGTGCTGTAATAAAATCAAAAGGTGCTTCAACAAAGTATTAGTTTAAGGGTGTGCACACTTATGCAACCAGGTTATTGTGAGTTTTTTATTTTTTATTTTTCCCCTTCAGGTTGTTTTTCAATTGAATTGTTCACGTTATAGGTCACATTAAAGGTGAAAGAAGTTCTGACATGATTTATCTTTGTCTCATTCTTTTACGTCACAAGAACCTGGCATTTTAACAGGGGTGTGTATAATTTTTATATCCACTGTAGGCCTGTGGGGTCAGACCCTTTGTGGTGTTGGTTTTCACCAGCTGGAGGAGGTTGTTGGAGTCTTCATCGTGAACAACATTTCTGTTCAGCACACAGACTCTTGATTTGCTGAGTTTAGCTGGCTGTTGATTGTTTCTATTTTTTAACAGTTCCACTTTCAGTCTTTTCTCCCTCACCGATAGATCCGCACCGATAGAAATCTTTGATGCAAATTTTGCAGACTGGTTACCGAGTAAGACACTAAAACACTCATTGATGTAGGTCTTCAGATCAGGATGAGGAGTAAAAACCTTGACCAGATCTCTGAGCAAAGCCAGAGAAAATTCACTCACAACCACTTTTGGAATTGGTGACAGCATTTTCTCTCCTGCTTTGTGCAGGGTGGCCAAATTAGGCAGGTGGCTTGGCTCAGGGTTTCCAAAATCTATCAGCATTGTTGCCTCCCATGCACTCCATTCATGGGGTTCCATTCTACTTTGGCTATCTGCACACGCAAGTTTCCAGATATGGCATGCGTGGAACAGCCAAAGTGCAGGGAGTCATCAGTGTTTTAATAAAACAATTGAGCACCACTGGACTGTTAATTTGAGGCTCTCTGTCACATTTTATGTAAGTGACAGAGAGCCTGCAAATGAACAGGGCTTTTCACTTCTTTCCAAATATGATGATTTATCATGAGTCCAGATGCCAGGCTTCAAAACTGTATTCTCTCTTTGGTGTTTTAGAGAACTTGTTTTTGTATTAAACTTTTGTAGGAATAAATTCAATACTCTTTTCAAATGGAACATTAAGGTCAAATGTCTTGAACTCTTTTGGTCTGGGAGAAAGGAACCCTGGCTCAAAATAAACCCTATATTCAATAGAAAATAGTACAAAGACAACATATCAAATGTTGAAACTGAGATATCGAATGTTGAAACTGCCATCAGGCAGGCAGTACAGGTCTCTCCGTTCTCGCACCAGCAGGCTCAGGAACAGTTTCTTTCCATCTGCTGTAACCCTGCTGAACTCTGTGACTTCCCATCACTAACTATGCCCACCCTCTGCACTACTGGACTAGTCTGATAAGATTTTTTAGTTCACGTGTCATTGCTGCTATTCCTGTGTTTCATTTGCACATGCCGACTTGCACCTTAAACTTGCACCTTAACCCTGCCCTCACTGCACATTGCACATTTAGAACTGCCACTGTACTTGCATTTTCAATTGTTACACACACATCTACCTCGGGAACCTCATTGCTGCTATCCCTGCATTTCAGTTGCACATGCTACTTTACTCCTTCAATTTACCTCGATTGCAAATTCAGAATGCCATTGAGAATTGCCACAACTATTTATCTCACTTGTACATACATTATACTTAATACCTGTACATTTTCTGTAAATTTGTGTAATTTCCACTGCACATTTTAGAATTGCCATATGTAATGCATTTGCATTAATTGCACACTTATTCATTCCACTTGTATATACATTTCTGCACTCTATTTGCACTTCTGGTTAGACGCAAACTGCATTTTGTTGTAATGTACTTGTACTGTTCATTGACAAAGTTGAATTTAATCTAATCTAATGTTATTGTTTCTTGAAAAATATATGCCCACTTTGATGCCAGCAACACATTTCAAAAAAGCTGGGACACGGGCAACAATAGACGGGAGAAGTTGTGTAATGCTAAAAATCTAAACCTGGTGGAACACAACTAATTAGATTAATTGGCAAGAGGTCAGTAACATGATTGGGTATAAAAAGAGCATCCCAGAGAGGATGAGTCTTTCAGATAACATTTCTCAACATAAAATTGAAAAGAGTTTGGGGATCTCATCATCTATGTTACATAATATCTTTAAAAGATTCAGAGAATCCGGAGAAATCTGTTCATGCAGGGAACAAGGCCGAAAACCAATATTAAATGGCTGTGATCTTCAGATCACAGCCACTCTCAGATGGCAGTGTAATAAAAACAGACACAATTCTGTAGTGGAAATCACTGCATGGGCTCAGAAACATTTCCGATCTCATCTGGAATTGTCTTGCTGAAATAAGCAAGGCCTTCCCTGAAAAAGATACTGTCTGGATGGCATTGAAAATAGGGTCCAAATGATTTGCACATCCTTGCATTTTGTTTTTATTTACATTATACGCAGCGCCCAACTTTTCTGGAAACGGGGTTCTACGACATAATGCACATGGAATTGTGTAGTAACAAGAAAAGGGTTAAATCAAAATATGTCATTCTTCAAAGCAGCCACATTTGCCTTGATGACTACTCTGCAAACTCTTGACATTATCTTAACCAGTTTCATGACAAAATCACCTGGAATGCTTTTTCAACACTCTTCAAGGAGTACCCCTAATATGCTGAGTACTCGACACCGCAGTTGGAACCAAAAATCTCAACTTTGGACCAATAAGACAGATTCCCACCGGTCTTGATGTTGAAAAATCGACATTATTCTGTTACAAACATGTGTTTAGAATGCTTGATCTTAATTCTTGATCTACATTTCTTTGAGAACGTCAAGCTAACAGCTGTTGGATGCAGAGTAGGCTACTGAGCTAGACGGCAGCGTATTCAGTAGTTGAGGTAGAACTCCACTGGCAGCCGTTCAAACGAACGAAACAATCGTTTAATTGAATGATAAAAATGAACGAGTCAGTCGTTCACGAGTCTTTTCTACTTAAGCAAAGGCTAGGTGTATGATTTCATGTGTTTATCAGTACAATAAAAATCAACTACTAGATTACTTCTTTATGCCTACCATGTGTCCAGTTATCTGTTACAAACATGTCTTTATAATGCTACTGCCTTGATCTGTTTTTCTTTGCCAACGTAAATCTAACAGCGTTGGGTAGAACTCCGCTGCCAGTCGTTCAAATGAACGAAACAACCGTTCATTTGAATAAAAAAACAGAGACTTTTTTACTTATGACATCAGTAATCAACTAACTACGGCTCTGGAAAAAATTAAGAGACCACTCCTAATTTTTCTTAAATCAGCATCTCTACATGTATGGCAGCCATTCCATTCCAGTGTCTGTTAAATTCCAACACAGGCACACCTCATTTTACTTAATGAGGTACTGATTAGGTGATTACCTCAACCAAATCTAATTTAATGAGGAAAAGTATAAAACCACTGCTGTGGTCATCACTATCCTCTTGCAATAGGATCAGCTGGATGGCAAAATCAGTGCAAGTAGTACCTCAAAGGTAATTTTAATAAGAAAATAACTATTCAGCATGACAAAAGAGTTGAAAAGAAAAGCTTTGATTGAGGAAAAGAAGGGTTCAATTCTGGCTTTACTGGCAGAGGGATACAGTGAGCGTCAGGTTGCTTCCATCCTGAAAATTTCAAAGACGGCGGTTCATAAGAACAAGGTCAAGCAACAGACATTGGGGACAACAAAGCTACAGACTGGCAGAGGGTGAAAACGACTGTCCACTGACCGAGATGACCGTCAACTCATTCGAATGTCACTCAACAACTGTACGATGACATCAAGTGACCTACAAAAAGAATGGCAAACAGCAGCTGGGATGAAGTGCACAGCGAGGACGGTTTGAAACAGGCTCCCATAGGCCGGCTGAAGTCGTGCAAAAGACCATAAGGATTGGACCGTAGAGAAATGGAGTTAGGTCATCTTCTCTGACGAGTCAAATTATCAGCTTTGCCCAACACCTAGTCGTCTAATGGTTAGACGCAGACCTGGAGAGGCCTACAAGCCACAGTGTCTCGCACTCACTGTGAAATTTGGTGGAGGATCGGTGATGATCTGGGGATGCTTCAGCAAGGCTGGAATCGGGCAGATTTGTCTTTGTGAAGGGTATGTGAATCAAGCCACATACAAGGAGTTCAACAGACACTGGAATGGAATGGCTGCCATACATGTAGAGATGATGATTTAAGAAAAATTTGCAGTTGTCTCTTAATTGCTTCCAGAGCTGTAGATCTGGATAAAGCACACCTACCGCCAGGCCTATCGGGCTAGTTGGGCCTATCGGGCTAGTTGGTCTGAAATCTACTGGCCCGGACTATATTTTTACTGGCCCAAACTGAATAAAAAAAACCCCATAATATTCTTATATTTATATTACATAATTATATTGATTTATACCACAGATTTGTATGTGATATGAGACATACAAGCTGCTACAAGCAATTGCTGTCTACATGAATGTGATGCAACGCATGTCATTACTTTTTAATAAATGGTTATCAAAATATTAGCTAGTATAAATATCATTATCTTTTCATGAAGATGCTTGCTTATTTGATGGGACATAAAAGCATGAAGATAAAATAGAGTTAATATATTTATGGTAACATAAACATGGTACTATAAATATATTTCCAGTTCACTGGTATATTATGGTAACATAAATATGGTGCAATACAGTACTTGCACTAGTTGGTTGACTGACTTCTTGTGTGTCACTGCTAGCAAGCGCTTAGGCAGGCGTAGTTAACATGACACTTACTGTTGATACGCCATGTCCATATGGTTTCTCTATCCGCATTCAACGGACTATGTCATGGACGTAGTCCATGAATGGTTTCTTCCTTTTCATAACATGATAGGCGGTCGTAATTAGTTTTTCAATTTGGCTATGTGCCACCTCATTCATTCTGAGCAGGCAGACATTCATTGATGCAGCCGCGGGGTGGTCAACAGCCCGTTTAGCCATAATACACGCGACATGTTGCAGGGACTTAAGAGCCGGTTTTGGTAGTTGTTTCCTTAAAAAACGACCCTGCCTTATCGGCTTTCGTTGGGAACACACAACATGAATAGCAGTACGTGTCCCTTGCCATTATCGTTTTCGACCCATTGAACCTGTTCTTTCCACGAAAAAAAAATGCTTTGCCTCATACGATACCATATTTGGGTCCTGCTCTAGAATGCACTATGAACTATGATTGGTCAAAAAGACAACACCGGTTCTGTACCACATCAAGGGGGGAGAAGAAGCACCACAGATGCATTTTAATGTGAGAACAAGCGAAAATCGAAGCGGGAAGAGTGACAAAGATGAAAAGCAAACGTTTTAATACGATACTGTGAATTTAAATGGGGAAACTGAGCACTGTCCCTTGTCTACTGGCCCGACATTAGGTCTTCCTGGCCCTGGCCATCGTTAATGTTGAACCCTGGTAACCGTCAATACAGGCACCAGGCCTCAAATTTCATGATTTTTAGGACAAAGCCATTGGGCGTTAAGCGGGTACATTATTTTGCCAAGGCACCAAGGCCATCAGCCAGGGCACTAAGGACATGAAGCAAAATAGCCAATAATTGTTGAGAAAAACATAACATGTAGTGATTTAAGAAGGTTTGTGTGTCCTCCTCAAGCATTATTAACTAATGACAAATAAGAAATAATTGACAGATATCACCAACCTTACCTGCAAGTTCTACCCTTGTATGTCTGTAACAGTAATTAGAAGTGTGTTTTTTTAACCAATGTGAGCTAGTTCAGTGTTAATCCCTTATCAAGAAAGACCCAAATTACCTTCAATTTAACACTTTTTGTCACTTTAGGATGGTCATATCCGTATGACAGTTGCAAGACTGATTTACCACAGTCTGATGTAGCATAGATAGCTAGCTATATATAAAATTAATGCAACATTTATACAATAGAAATTAGGCAAGTAACTATCATGCTAATGAGGCAAATACGTCATCACTAAAGTAATTTAAGATAAGCAATATATCATAAAATAAGGTAGGGTGGCCATATTATATTTAGTGTAGCTAGGTCTAGGTTCACATTCAGAAGAGAATAATTAATGTTAGCTAGCATGCTAGCCAGCTGCACGGAAAGATACAGAAACGCTAGCTACCTTAATAAGTACAGTCTACGGATGAGACATTTTAACAAGAGACTGCTAGGTAGCTAGCTATTGAACGGTCATTAACAAGCCAACTCAAAAAACAACTTCACCGATTTTAATTTGATTGAACGTTAACTAAAATAGAACACTGATAAAAGCACCATACCGTAACTATAGCGTATATAATACATTTTTTGTTAACCTTGCTTTCTTGTTTTTTGTTATTTGAATGTTGCGCTGTTCCCTTATGCAGATGTATCTTCAGCGCAATCTTCAACAGCTTAGATAACTGATGGTCACGGGTGGGCATTGGCCAATAACAATTGAGGTATGGGAGTTCCTGACAGTGACTGGTGCTTTGGATCACAGCGATTGGAAAGAGCAGTGTCAATTTCACTGGCAGACAACCTGGATTTTTTCCTCCAGCCCAACAAGGGCACAAAGGCAACTTTGGCCGCAATAATTTATTCCAGAAATGGGGCATTACGACCACTCAAAGAGGCATTGGCGACCATGGCCGTCATGGCCCCCGTGAAATGGAAGCCATGACAGCCACTAATTGCCAAAACATATGGTTTTAATTTGCCATATCCATCTACGTGCCAAACATGGTTTGGTCCCAGGGAATGATAAACTAATTTCACAAATCTTCATCTTGAGCATTGTTCAGCGCCTGATGGATCAACCTCTGCAACCATAAGCATGACGTCTTGCCTTCTCATTGTGAGACTTTACTTCTGATGCAGTGTCTACCACATTGTGTGGTATCCGTAATGCTGTCCAGGGCCATTCAGCTCTTCAATTATTGCTGCTTGGACAATGGACAATGGCGAGTAATTCTTTTGCCTGTACAAAGATAATCTTTGATTTTTTTCAGGGAGCGAAGGCTCATTTTAAGGTTATGTTTAGGTTCCAAGAAATCCAAAGTGGCATTGTAAGAATAGCCATCTCTGAAGAACTTAAGAATTAGATCCTCTTCAGAGAGGTTGTCACATGATGGCCCTGATTAATACAAAGGGAGAAAAATATAAAAATAATTAAGACTTTGACCTTTATCAGCTCCCAGCCATCGCAGACCTCCAGCACAAGCGGTGTCTGCATAGGGCGCGCGGCATCATCTGGGACCCTTCACATCCATGCCACAAACTGTTTGTCCCCCTACCATCAGGCAGTCAGTACAGGTCTCTTCGTTCCCACACCAGCAGGCTCAGGAACAGTTTCTTTCCATCTACTGTAACCCTGCTAAACTCTGTGACCCATCACTAACCATACACACCCACCTCTTACGGACCTTGTTGCACTACTCCCCTTGTACTACTGGACTGTGACACTGCTTTTTAAAGTATTATAAGGACATTTTCAGTTGTAAAATAAGGTTCTCGAGGTAGACACGTACATTATACTAAATTTTCTGCCCTCCTCTGCTTGCCTTCATTGCTCATTTAGAATTGCCATTGGTACTGCATTTGCCTTCATTGCGCATCTATACATTGAACAACTGTATGTCACATCTGTAACAGACATTATACTCACTACTTATAAACTTCTGCTCTCTTCTATTTGCACTTCTGGTTAGATGCTAACTGCATTTAGTTGTACTGTACTTGTACTTGTTCAATGACAATAAAATTGAATCTAATCTAGGGTGACCACATTTTAAACCCCCAAACCAGGACCCTTAATGCATGTGCACATGCATGCGCTTATGCAAGCATTTTGGTCATCATGCGTGTTTGCGGTTGGTGGAGCGTGGGAGGGGGGGTGTTTTCATTGTCCTGTGTGTTTTTCCCCTCCCTTGGGCTTTGATGAGAATTGTTCCTTGCTAAGCAGTAGAGTACTATGCCGTTGTTTGTATGGCTCCGACTCGTATGTGGAAACATTACATTATTATTATTATTTCAGTTGTGGTGAAAACTGGGACAATTTGGTAGTGAATGTCGAAAACCGGGACATTTTAGTGTTTCACAGATATTGTTCGGGACCCGGGACACCCAGTTTGAAACCGGGACAATCCCAGGCAAAACGGGACGTCTGGTCACCCTAATCTAATCTAATATGTGGGAAATTCAGTTGTCATTAAGAGTTGAGAACAAAGATGTTTTAAACACAATAAAGGGCACTCATAAGCCTGACCGTTTTAGTCTAGGCAGTTTTGATATCAGTCACTGAAATAGGGAAGATTGTCTTAATAAAAGGGTGATGGATTTGAGTATGGTTTGCACATTTTTATGACCTTCAAACTTGTAAAGGCAGTCATCTGTTTAAACTGTTATGTTTTGATTATATAATGACAAAGTTAATCTAGTAATAGTGTATTAAAACGGTACCATCCAGTCACAAACCCCTTTAATGGTTATAAACGTTCACTGCAATATCAGTAATATTTTATCCACTCTAAACAATATCCCTGACACCTAATTCATTTTCTAAATAGGCTATTATTATTATGTTCCTCATTTCTGCACTTGATCCTGATATTTTAAAAGTAGCTATTCACATCATGCAGATTAACTTACCGTCGTCTTCAGCGTCTGCCAAAAACTGAACATTTTCCCCACGAGCTGCAAAAGATCACCAAATCGTGGTCACAAAAGGGACAAAACATGGTAGTCTGGAAAATAAAGATGGAAATGAAAACTATAGCTAGCTAGTTAATTACTTTTAGTCGATTCATGCACCATAACATTAAAAACATAAATCGTGTTTGCCAGATAATGACCATGAAGACTTCTAAGACTGCTAATCAAATGCAACTAACTAGTTCACATCATACACCTCCCTATTACAGGGCTAGTTAGTCCCCCTAATTTTAATATCCAACACAATCTTTGTAAGCAATTAATCCCATTTTGCATGACAAAAGACACCTTTTTAATTGGGCAGAACCATTTTGCATTGTGCACTGCCCAGGTGCTATAAAGGCACCCCCAAAAGTTCAGCTCTGGGCCTTTGACCTGCCAAATCCGTAAGTCCGGCGGCACACAGAGGAAATGAACCACCAGTACAACACACCAGAAAAGCAGGCTAGTAAAAATACACTGGACATTGTATGTGGATGGGTGTGGGTGTGTGTAGTGATGGGGAGAACAATGCTTTCCGAAACACTAAGACAATTGAAACGTTTGTGCCGAGGCTTTATGAAACATTTACTCGACAGGGACATCTGTCTATTTTCCCATATTGCCAGAACAGATTTCGTGGCTCAACAGTTTGGTGCATGTGCCAATTGAAAATTGAAAGTAAAATGTGGGGTTCGTATCCCGCTTTTCTCTTGCCTTTCCAGCTTGATTTACATTTAATCATTCCCGACATTATAATGTTTTAGATGATAAAGGCGTGTGAGTGGGAAGGGTTTCATTCCTATTCCTATTCCTTTTGCAGTAAATGAGACATTATTTGAACAACAATATTGTTTTTAAATTTAAAAAAAACAAAGACCATCCAGATTTGAACTGGGGACTTGCTCAGTAGTTGGTGACACAACGCACTACGCCACTACCGGTGTAATTTCAAATGAAACGTTTCTAGTTCAACTGCTAAATAGAGCTCATTTTTTGAAAATATTGACACCGATTGACACGGGGCTCAGGTGCCGGAGAACTGTGGAAACCCACGCTTTAAATCAACCAAAAATTACTTAAAAAATATTTGTTGTTCAGTCAGTGTCTCAACTCTTCAAACAACAGCTGTGGACAAGTATGTCACACAAAGTATGCAATATTAAATAAAATAATATAAAGCAAATAATTATTAAGTGTACTGTCATGTACTAAAAACTGAAAACTAATTAACAAAAGAACAAATCATACTATACACACTACTGAACTAATGAACAAAATAACCAAACATATGTTTGTGGGTTTCAATGGATCCAACAAATTGCTAGCAGATACTTTCCCTCGAGTCTGTCCAGCCTGGCTTTATGTGCATTACAGACAACAATGCCGTTCAGTCTCTCTGGACCCATGTTAGCCCGTAGCCAAGCCTTCAACCTGTGGAGTGCACTGAAACTCCTCTCAGCCTCACAAAAGGACACTGGCACCACAAACAAAATTCTGATCAGCACCTCAACCAACTTGGTCAAACAACCCCCGCACCTCTACTGGAAGCCTCCTGAGGACCTCTGCTGCCTCTCCACTGCTGCTACAGGGGTATTTGTTGTGAAAGACAGGAAACTGCACTGAAAGAGAATCCATGTTCAGCTCAGGGTACTGATCTAGAGACTCATCCAAATCCCCCATGAGAAGCACTCTTTCCAACTTAAGTGATCCACTATAGCCCTATAGTGATCCACTGCTTTTCCAGCAAATCGTCTTGAGTTTGTCTCAATGGATTCAGTTGATTCATTGGAGTCAATCAACGCTGTTGCTTTCTCATACAGTGCAAGGTAGATTTTGTCGTTTCTCTTGCCCCTAAGAGATGACCGCCCACACTCTACTGCATACCAGAAACAGTCTGGGTTTTATTCTGCAGTGAAATGTTTAGGCATTCAAGCTCTCCAAGAATAGCAGAGGCAAGTGTGAGGCCCAACACAGTCTTGCCTTTGCTGAAGTGCTCAAATAAACCACTGGCAGTTGATGCTGTCTTGGATGCACTTTTTGCCAGCCATCTCCTCTAGGCTTCTTAGTACCCGCTCATACTGCCCAAGCACAGCTCTATTTGCAGTATTCCGCACAGTCCACCTTGTTGGACATAGGGGTTTCAGGGTGGTCAGATGTGTACCTTCGGACATGTCAATTGATTCAAACATGCTCTTAAACTTTCCTGACTGGCCATAGAGGATACCTAACTGATGGACCCAAAACACAGAATCCCGGATCAGTGGGGAGGCTGAGCAGCCAGCCTGTGTAATCAGATTCACACAGTGTGCTCCACAATGTACATACAGGGCTAATGGCTGCTGCCTCCTCACAATTGCCAGTGCACCTGTGTATTTTCCTGCCATGTTTGAGCCACCATCGTAACTCTGCCCACGTAAGCCAGACATGGGCAAATTGAGCTGCAAAAGTACATCAGTTGCCACTTTCGCAATGCCCTCACCTGTTGTCTCCAACACCCTGTAGAGCCCAATAAACTCCTCGTGAGGGACAAGGTCATGGTCAACATAACGCATGCAGACACTCTCCTGTTCAGCACCAGAGATATCTTGAGTACCATCAACAATTACTGAAAATTGTACAATCGGAAGAGACCGAATCTCAGCTGCAATGCCTCGAATTACTGTATTGGGCATTTCATACTGTATTGTTTAGAATTTCATTCTGTGCTTTGGGGCCTGTGTACATTGTGGTACGCTCTGTTAACCACTTCCGTAAAATGGGATCATCCTCCTCTGCCTTAAGTTTCAAAAGCTGGTATAAATTCCCATTGTCATCTGTGTGGCCTCTAAAGTCTTGTCCGTCTTGCAACATGCTGTACCGAACTAACGATTTTCATCAAGCAATGCCTTGCGTTCTCCTGCTGCTTACCCCACATGCTGGATAACTGGGCACTGACTGGATTAAGCTGGTGTGCTGTTGAAGTTACAAAGTGGCGATGGGTTTGGCAGTTTTGATGCGCTGTGAATTTTACAATGGCTTTTCTCCAGTTCCTAAATCCTGCACTAATGAAGGCAGCGTCCGCTCTTTGGCCAAAAGATGTTTGGCTTGAAAACCAGTGAAAACACACCTTTTATTGATGGATTATAATGTAGCCAGTGGAAATCGCAAAACCATTTCTCTTGAAATGTCAACACTTTGTTGGCAAGAGTCTGCGGTTCTATAAATTGTGGGTGTGGCTGATATGGTTCTATGCCACCACTGAGGTAACTAGACAATGCTGTGCCACTGTCTCCTATACAGGTGCTGCTGGCAACAAGGTTGACGCCTGGTCCTGCCATGGCTTTGACACTGTCATCTGAAATCTCTCTCCCTGGCTCTTTCCCTTTCACCACCCTCACTGACTCACAGTCTGTCTCCTAGAAAAGATAAGGTGTTTGCCATACTCCTAACTACCGGTACCCAAAACACAATTAATGGCAGCAGCAATACCATTGCCTTAAACAAATCTTAGTTCAGTCACCAACAAAGAGATTCAGCAAACTTACCTGAGACTCCCTGTCTCTGCCAGTCCGTTCCTGCCTATCTGTCCCCAGCTCTATTGTCAGTGTGCCATCTGTTGCCTGCTCTGTCTAATGACATCATTATGAAACATTCAATTAGCATTTCACATCATTCTTATGAAAATGTTGTCAACTAGTCTTTGAGATATTAGGCTACTAGTGTTCTTACTTTACGTTTTGGTGCACTGAAAAATGCTCTGATGTCCATCTTTCTTTTTTCTGCCATTTTTCTACCTGGCTGGCCACACACACAAAATGTGCAGGTTATTTACAGTAGGAGATGGGCTTCTATCATTTATTATCATTCTAGAATGGGCTTCGATCTACCAGGTAGCTAGCTAGTCAGCTCGGAAAGGTGAAATGGTATGCATTGACAAGGATTGACAGCTCTATGAGTTCACCATTTACACAATGTAAGCTGCAACCTTTTGTCATTTTAGTATAATTTATGTTTTGGTTTTATATTGGCTGGCTTCCCAGAATAGCTGAATTTGCAGAGCTACCCAGCAAGCAACATGCCAGCAGCCCAGCTGGCGGCTCGCTGGCCAGACGCTTTGCAGAAAAGATCAGCGGCCGCAGCGACAAAAAGCTAGTGGGCCACCAAGCTTTTCTGCAAAACGTCTGGCCAGCGGGCCGCCAGCTGCGGGACGCTTTTTTTTATTATAGTGCACGTCGCAGTCGGGCCACTGGTGGGCAGCTTTCATTACAATGCCTTCCAACAATACCCTGATCAGCGGCTCGCTGCTTTTATGCATTAAACCCCATGCCCCAATATTAGGTTTTATTTATAATAATCCTTTATAATAATTTTGGTCATATCACAAATGACAATGAACTGAATTAAATCTAAACAGTTTACTTCAAATAGTGCAAGATGCATACACAAAAACATGAATTATACAGCAAGCATCAGTAGTATTTTGAATCTGGGTAGTATTTTGATATAGCAGCAATCTGGGTAGTATTATTGAACATTTAGATATGGCATCGATAGATTTATTGAATATTATAGATACATAAGTGCAATAAACTTATAAATGGCGGCGTAGCACACTACAACTTCAGTGAGAATTAAGAAGAACATTCACACACAGCTTTAAATATAAGAGGATAATGCGATCATATACATAACACTGTATATAGCAGCAGTTTAAAAAGAGTACTGTAGATTAGCAGCACTATTGGTTGTGCTGGAGCTGTGTCATTCATATTCACGGCAGGTCCCTTGTACCGCCACGATGTCTTCTCCCACCTGCACGGTCAGCTGCCCCTTTCAGGTGCCTGGTGACCTGGTTCTGGACAGCCTCGTCAGTGGCATCCCGGTTGGAAGGATTCTTCCTTATGGCTCCTGTAATACAGTAATCAGATATTGTACTTAAATGGTCTGACATGATTTTGAGAAAAAGTCATTATAAATTAACCACAAGAATCTAATAGCCATGTACAAAATAACTTACTTTGACGCAGGTCTTCCAGGTTGTCCAGGGGGAGCTGAATACCCTGAACATTGGGGAATGACAACTCCCCCACCGAGCCATTTGCTTGGACACAAGCGGGCACTGTGGTCATCTTGTTCGACAGCTTGTGCAGTTCTTCACTCACTGTGCCCATGTGGCGCAAGTGAAGTGAATTACATGGACCTACAAAAAAGCAGTTAATCACCATCACATTCCACTTACAAATTGCACGACATTCAAGACAAATGAAATGTTTCATGAAGACAACATGCTAGCGCAACTATAGTCTTGTTTTTACCTGATTGTAGAGCCAACTGTGCCCTCAGCTCGACCTTCTCTTCAGTCAGCCGCTTGATCTTCTCCAAATGTTCTGAAAGTAAAGACAGGCAGTTAATTATTTAGTCCTAAATATCTGGTTATTTACACTCCTCAGAACTCAATAAATCGCAGTGTCCGCCAAAATGTTCAGAGCTAAAACTTCCCCCAACCTCTGCCTTTAAAAATAAATTGAAATTGACAAATAAAATTGGAAGCAACATGCTTCAATAACATAAGTTAAGACTTTGATGGAACTCAGATGCACTGTGTCGTCTGTCGTAAGTTTCCGGCAAGAGCGGACAAATGTGGGGCTTTTTACAAAGGGAAAGTAAACATTGCAGCAATTACTAGATCAACATGTAATTCACATACCTCCAGAGCTGCAATCCACAGGGTGTTGTGGTGTAGATGTGTGTCCTTGGGGTGGTAGGGGCCCACGCTGGAACGATTTTTGCTCCTCTGGTGATACACATGTCCGGTCTCTCACGTATCTAGGAAAAGTTAAGGTTTTGTAAGCATTTACCCTGCAAAACACATTTTCATCCCAAGTTTCAAATTGTTATTACGTTTTCAAATTTACCTGCATGCTTGATGAGCTTATAAGGGACAGCCTCCCAGGTGTCTTCAGGTGGTGAACAAGTTCTGGCATACTTGTCGTGGCAGAAAGACTTCCTGCTGGTGATGCTGTGTGGTGGCCAGTAGTGAAGTCCCCCTTTGAGCCACAGGCGTGGAACTACTGCCACACATTCATCCTCCTGGAAAAAAAACTACATAAAACTTCATGATCTGAAAGCAATATTTAGAAAAGAGGTTTAGAAAAACGGGCTATCTAAGAACACTGTTGGATACACAAAGACACACAAGACACCTCAGTAACGGAATTGAAACAAGTGCAGGTTTAGCTTGTCTAGCTAAATGTTACTGCCAAGAGTAACGGTATCCACATGATGTGGATAACGTTACACAAAGAAACACGATTTAGCCAAGTTAGCTAACGATGTTACCATACCTGTTCAACTGTTGATATGTGAAGAAGCACAAAACATCCGAACTTAAGGATAAAAGAAGAAACAGAAAATAGTAAGCTACCAAACTTGTGGACACACGAAGAAACACAAGGGTTACTGTAGGTATTTCATCTCAGGCCAACGCTGTTTTTTCAAGCTCATGTAACCCAGTGTTAAATTTGTGACAATAGTTAAGATTGTTGTTTAATAGCTTTCAACCAATCGAATTGTTAATTGAACAATGTCCCACCTCTGAGGATGATTGACAGCCCTCTCTGATTTAGTTAGGACAACTTCGAGACGATTTCAGAGCTGTAGAAACCAAGGCTAAAGCCATACTGCCAATAGGTACGATCGGATAGAAGTCAGTGGACATTTGATTATAGTTTAGAAGACCTGGTTTTGTGATTGGATTGAGAGTTTGTGCACGTGGAAGGGCTATTTGGAGTCCGGCAGGAGTTTTGTTTTTAAGCCTTTAACGAGTGCAGAATTCAACTTTTCTTTCTTGGTGAGTGACCGTGCAGAAGATTAGCCATGTAAACAGAGTTAGCAGCGATCATGTGGAGGTTAGCTTCACTTGCAAAACAAACTTTTTGAGAGTGTTGGTTAGATTACTACAGTTGACTAATTGTTGTCATGCTTAATAGAATATTATTTTTGGTTTATGTAATCGATATAAATTGTTAACTACAATTTATAGTAGGCAAAGGATGGTAAAGCTAGCTATTTCCACGTGGATCTTCCATAGAATCTGTAGTAGCTACATGTGGTTTCATGATATGCTATAAGATGCTATTTCATACATATCGTTATATTGGTTACACGCTAATCTCAAAGAACTGAAGAATATTCTATTACAACAAAATATATTTTATTACTTTTATTGTGTTGCAGATTATTAATATAATGTTACACTTTACCGTGTGAATTGAATTATCTATTCAATGTATCGCTTCTTATGTACTGTTTAGTTAAGTAACAGTAATTTTGATATGGATATTAGAAACCTAGAACTAGAGCATTACAGACAGGCCTGTATAATGTTTTTTTTCTCTAGTATTGTTGTACAACAAAAGACTAAGCCCTGTTTTGTAAATACAAGTCAGGTCTTATAGAGACCCTGGTTTTTTGAGAACCAATTTTATGAGCTCAGTTGATGCTTCAACTGATGGCGAGCCACCCAGAGATGCTGTGAAACCAGTGCATGCTGAAGACAGAAGACTCATCTGTTCGGATTTGAGCCTCTTGATTTCTGCGGTGTGGTAGGACTGTCTTAGCCACCCAGAAACAAACACATTGAACTTGACGTAACAAACAGACAACTTGACCGACTGAACATAACTACGCGACTTACACAAAATACCTAGTATCTTTAAAAGGTCTTCTTTTATTTCATTTTATTTGTATCTGAATTATTCTGTAATTGTGTACAAATTAATGCATGTCTTGGTGTTTTGTCACTAAAGATATCATGTCTTATACTACCATTCACACGTGGTGTCTGTGTTTCTTCACCTGCGGTCTATTGTCTCCCCTTAACTCCTACGAACCTAGCGTTGATGTATTGACCCCTATGAGTGGGTTACACTCAGTTTCTATAACTTTTTTCCCACCAATGGTTTAGAACTTGCATTCAGCTACCAATGACTTTGACTAAAGAATTTGAATGTTGATAGAATATTGCAAACAGTAATTGTTTAATACAAAACTGTCATTACGTTCTTACTCAGTAGCCAAACAACACTTAGTTATTTATAATAATTTTCAGTCCGATGTCGAAAAAAATCTTGATCTTAGTTTGTTTCGGGAGTTCATCAAGTTGTAGTAAAACAATGTCATAAACAACATGTTGTATTGTCCAATTCAGAGCATTTAACTTATACCTTACACACTTTGAAAAAGAGTTGTACGTTTTCCTGAACGAACCAAGTCACTAAAATGACCCAGTTTTCACGTTACTACCACATTGGATTCCTAGCTTGCAAAATGGTGATTGTCTCGCCGTACGTGCAATTCATTCCCTTCAGCACCATCTACAGACACGGCGGTGTTTAAACACAGTAAAGAACTGTCTCCCATGAAGCGAGTAAAGTCAAGGCTAGGCGAGTAGTTGAGCCGGTACCATGCAGTGGAAAAGGGCCATTCGTTCGGGAAAAAAATTATGGTAAGCAATGGCGAGAGACGGCTGTTTCTATGTGTTTACTGTACATCTCTACACAAAGGTCCTTTACACAAGCAATAGTGCATAAGTCAAAGTCTATTTTATTTATAAACTACCAATGTTGACCAAAATTCTGTACACTAATATTTAACAATATTAAAATTAAGTTAATACAAATAATCAGTACAAGAATAAAAGGGGTACAATAGCATCTCTGCTGGAAGAAAATGGCAGCACAAGCAGATACAGCAGATCACAGCGCACTCCCTCTCTTCTGCGACTAGCCGCCAGCATAAAGCAGTCGGGCCGCTGGTGGAAAGCCGCCTGAGATGCAAATTAGCTTATGAAAATTGAGATCAGGAGAAAAGCGGCAAAAGCTGGTGGTCCGCTGGCTGTAGGACATCATAGCCTCCAGCGGCCCGCCAGCAGCAAAACGCAGACGGGCCGCCATCTATTGCTCACTGGGTAGTGAGCCCCAATTTCATTTGTGCGGTATTTGCTATAATCTTTGCTATCGTCAGTTTACTCCAAGATTGGCACACAGGTGCTTCAAAATCCCTAAAGACAATTTAGCTTTTTCAGCGAAACCATTGAAGATAATTATGACAATGGTAGAATATAGTGTAATTCTGTTCAGTTTGTCGCTAACCGTGCCAAAGGGACTTCAAAGCACTACAACTACATGCTGATCTTGGAATAAACTGACGATAGCAAAGTTTCCATCTTTGACGATGCCACATAAATGGAATAGGTGCTAGCTAATGTTTGCTCCATCGGTTTGCTTGCTAGCTCTGCAAATTCAGCTAGTGTGTGTGAACCCTGCCAACATAAAATGAAATCGCTTTGGTGCGATTGACTGGATTAAACTCAGGTTAGCTACGTGCATTTCAGACGGTAGACATGAACACTCAGTCACCTTGCCAGATAAGGAACACTACTGCATTGCTAGCATCTCTCTTACTGACTTGAATTCAAACAGCAGGTTGATGTTACTATAGCTAGCTAGCTAACATAGTGACCAATGCAGTGAAAATGGTGACAGCTATGAATGTGTTTTATTGTATTGAGTGGTAGAAGTAAATTGTCAAACCAATCCTTTGTTTGAACTACTTACTGGCACACACACTATACCTGCATCACGTGCCACTGCTGAGGGCTGGGGTGGGGCTGTGGATCAAACCATTGTGGGATCAAGGGCGGGATTTGCAATCTTTTGAAACTTAAACATAATCAGCAGAAGCGCTTTCTTTGAATATTATGAATATTATTGAAATTACATAGTTATGTTTACAGTGATTTATTGGGGGTGACAAATCATATTTTTCCCAGGATGGGGGGGTCGTGTGTCCCCCGTCCACCCCGGGATTTCCGCATTCAATGATGACCATATGCATTCAATGATGACCATAAACAAATAGACAGAGATCGTGGGGGTGGGGTATTCCATCAAGGCAGATGAAGGAAAATCCAGGCTTATTTTGATAAGTCTGGCTAATTTAAGTGAGAGTTCCGTTCCATTAATCTGGTTTATAGGAGTCCCTGATCAGTAACCAAGGTAACGTATACCTCTGAACTAGCCTGCTCCCTCCCAGGCTAATTGTCAAGCTAAATTTAGCTGTTTAGAATGTCCAACAGGCGGAAACATAATCCCAAAAGACCATTCCGTGTATTTTCTCGCTTGCATCACTTTTGTTCTGTCCATGTTCGGAAACATAAGTTCAGATTTTTTTCTGTCATTGTGGCCAAGCATGAATTGACGTGTTTCATTTAGTTCAAAAGAACATATCAATACAAATAAACAAGTTAAGAAAAGCATGTCTTACCACTTTTACTGTCTTCAAAAGCCAATAATTAATTTACATAGTCCTAGACTATGGCTGAATCTTAAATCGCATACTACATACTGCAAGTAGAGTATGTAATTTGCAGATGATGGTAAAGTATGTGCTGTATCGGGACTGATTGAGACCTACCTTGTCATAATATTGTCTCAACATTACATTTTTTCATGCATTAACATCACGCCAAGTTTGATTATTTAGCTAGACACCATTAATCATTGTGTTAAACTGACTAACATTTCTTATGAAGTTTACTTCCACCACAAATAGCATCTATGAACTGTATGGCTTTTGTCACTGGCCGTTTTAAAAGCGTATAAGCCAGTAATACTAGTATCTTTGTACTCATAAGAATAGTCATAAGAATTGAGAAATTATAAGATAGTCATAAGAATGGAGAAATTGCTAGCGAGACTAAAGACGAACTTTACACTGCCAAAGCTATTTCATTTAAGGGCACAACAATGTTCGACATTGATGCAGTCAATATAGGTGATAACTGACTTTTTCGTCAAGTGAAATGACGAGAGAATCGTGGAATCCCCTCTTTCACTGCGCAAGTAGTTGTGGTCTATATTCCCCTAAAAAGCGTGCATGGGTGCATATTTTGAAAATCCACCAGAAATAGTAGACCTTCTATGAACTTTTGGCAAACTATTTTCAGCAGACAATGGTTTGAGACATACTAATCTTCTCGCATACTGTTCTGGCATACTATATAGTATGCAAGTATGCGATTTCAGCCTAAATAAACAGTGCATCTAAAGACCAGCCAGTTGCAACCAAATATGGCATCCTCAACAACCCCGTGGATGAAGGTGCACAGATTCTACACAGAGCATTTACACCACCAGCCCCAAGGGTCTTCAGAGACAGAAGTTCTCCACTGGGCTTCCCTGATGAGTATCTGTGGGAGAGGTACAGGTTCAGTAGGCCCAGCAAAGTTTACCTATGCAGTCTGCTGGAAACTCACATAAGGAAGCACACTCAACATAGCCAAGACTTGACCACTGTTCAGTCTGTCTGCATAGCTCTGCGTTTCTTTGCATGTGGGACATTCTTGTACACTGTTGGTGATGCAGAAAGTCTTGCGAAGGCAACTGCATGCTGGGAAATAAGGGTATGTCTTGCTCTAAAGCAGTACCTGAATATTTTCATCACTTTCCCTGGTCATCTTGGAACACAAAGAATAAAGGAGGCATTTTATTCAATTGCAGGTATATGACAGTTAATGTAAAGTAGCCTAAAGGTTGACAAGCATCTGTTTTAATGTAATCCTCTTTCAGGCTTCCCTATTATTATAGGTGCAATAGACTGTACCCATGTGCATGCCAAGTCCCCATCTGGACCTGTGGAGGCAGACTATGTCAATCGGAAATCTTTCCATAGCCTCAACTTCCTGGCATCTACTAGGGGTATCTGTCCACACACTGTCAGGCAGAATAGTAATAATTGGATTTGGATGAAATGTGTACATCTGTGAAAGTAGATCAAAATTTGGATGTCAAAACTTCTTTGGATTGAAATCCTGTTACCCTGGCAGTTGGTCACAGAAATGTCAATTTCAGTGTCTTCCTCACACAAAGGAGTAACTGTACTGTACAGAGATAATGTTTCAATTTACCTTATCAGCACAGATCAATCAGAAAAAAATCTGGTATTTCCTTTCCTAACCAAGTATGTCATAGCACTAACATGTAGCTGCAGAAGGCTTATGCAAAACCAGATTTGAAATCTCACACAATGTCAAACCCAAAGTTAAAAATATTCTGGAATATGAGCAATGTTGAGATAATTTGGAACTGGAATTTACATTTTGAAATACACCACTGCATCAAATCGTCTTAGTCATGCTATGCAATTTAAAATGAAGGCTCTGCCAAGCAAAGTGTGCCACATCATTGGTCACCCTCTATACTGTCTCATATCTAATATCAAAGCTGTAATATCAAAGCTGTTGCCACATTCTTTTTTGGCTATTCAGTTGGCCCCTGTTGAGATGTAACCGCTGAGAATGAATAAAGGCCAAGGGTTACTAGGTCAGAAAGGCCTCAAGCCTCACCGAATTAGGCTAATTAAGAGTAAATGCATTGTAGTTATGTCAGTTCACATAAGTTAGCCTAATTAATTTTGATTGATCATAAATCTGATATCATATAGCCAGTCTTACTTATCTAGTGATCTGAATGTTCATTTATTAAAAATTAAACATTGAGTCGGCTAGTATGACTTACGCATTTAATCTGTCAGCATTTTTTTGCAAAGCTATCTCCCTCGCCTTGTAAATTGCGGCAGTATTGACCTTTTTGGTGATGTCTCCTTTAAATTCTTCATAAAGTCCCTTCAGCAGGGTTTGTTCCGCTGTTGAGAAGATCACCGCTCTAGTTTTCACCTCTTTTTTGCGACATCGTATCTTCATTTCGATGCTCGCTTGTTCTGGGCTGCTTATGTGCTCTGTGTGCGTGCACAATTCAAGCTTGTGCAAGCCTGGTTTGAGTTAACGTTGTCAAGACACGGCTAAATTGTGTTAATGGAACAGCTTGAGCCTCAGGTGGAAGTTGGCCTTCATTCAAGCTTGGCTATTGAGCCGGTGCGGATGGAGCCCCCAGGGGGCCCTGCCAGAGTATATACCCAATGGGGTTGGACTGTCCTGGGCCCAGCTGCTCTCCTAACCCCCAGTGGTGAGGGAACTACCTGCCTGTTGATCTCCTCTACCCCAACGCCAATGGATACATACAAGCACTTAGAGACTGTGACAGCAGTATAATCATCCCTATAGAAACTCTTCCTGTATCACCTGCTTTAAACAAGGCCAGATGGCAATAGACATCCTTCAAGCTAAGACTGTTCATTTCACAGTGGATGGTTTGGTGCCTCTTCTACAGGCACCAAGCTGAGGCACTGATGCCACTGCTGCAAAGCACAGAGCACCTGGCTAAGAACCCTGCCCAGGCCAATGTGCAAAATCAGGAGGTACACAAGCTGGAACAAGGTGGCTATGTGGTCAAGTTATCACCGGAGGTGATAAATGCCAAAGAAACCTGGTACATCCCGTTGTTTACCATATGTTAAAATCCACTGGTTTTTCAACTGCTTCTTCAGCCACAGAGAGATTCGTCTGAATTAGCATTTCCTGCCAGGGCCTACGTTAGGACCCTGCCTTTTGGAGGTCTTCAATAAAATCAATCGAATTTATTTCATAAAGCCCTTTTCATATCAGCAGTTGTCACAACATGATTTACAGATATCGTGCCTGAAACCCGAAAGAGCAAGCAACAACTGGGTTGATGCATAGTGGCTAGGAAAAACTCCCTAATAGGTCAGAACTTAGGAAGAAACCTAGTGAGGAACCAGACTCTGAAGTGTGGCCAGTCCTCTTCTAGGTGCCTGGTGAAGATTAATCAATCAATCAAATTTATTTATAAAGCCCTTTTTACATCAGCAGTTGTCACAAAGTTATTTTACAATACACCCAGCCTGAAACCCCTAGGAGCAAGCAACAATAATGTTGAAGCACAGTGGCTAGGAAAAACTCCCTAAAAGGGGCCGAAATTTAGGAAGAAACCTAGAGAAGAGCCAGGCTCAGTGGGGTAACCAGTCCTCTTCTGGCTGTGCCAGGTGAACATTTTAAGAGTACAAGTTGTAATAATTAGTAAATGCATTTGGGTTGTGTCCAGAGACTATAAATCTTAAGCCAGGTCAAAAGCATGACCAGATGGACAAGGACAGGGACAACCGGGTGGAGTGGGGGTGGTTATCAGACTGGCAGCTGGAATCGTCAGGAATTGTCTTGATCTGCAACACAGCCTGGAGGACTTTGGACAGAGACAGCAATGAGACTTTAGAGCCTGGTACTTGGGAGGTGTGGGCCAAGACCTTATGTCCTCCTAAGTTTGAATGGAGCAGGACACAAGAAAATGTACAGAGTGCATTCCTTAGGTTTGCAAGGTTTTACAGTGGAGAAGGAGAACTGACCCTACTCCCCCTGGCACATTAATATAGCAGCGTAAAACCTTGGGGTTGAGACGGGGTCCAGTGACACTGTGGCCCTATCTGGGGGAGGCCCCGGACAGGACCCAACAGGCAGAAAGTCAATCCACCCACATTTCCAAGCATCAACCAAAGGGACACTAACCAACCGCAACCACCCTGAAATAAGGGCCGAATATTGCCAGCAGAGTTCACCCCAACTGCACAATGGGCGCAACAGAGAGACAACAACCAGCCAGTTGAGAGCCCACCTGGCAAGATAGCAAGGGTGGACAGTATCATGCCTTTCCGTTGACCTTCACACCCCTGGGCCAGACTGCATTTAATCATAGACCATGCTGAAGAAATTAGTCTTTAGTAGACACTTGAAAGTTTGCACTGAGTTTGCAACCTTGATTGGCAGATCATTACACAGTAGTGGAGCTCTATGAGAGAAAGCCCTGCCTCCAGTTGTTTGTTTAGAAATTCTAGGTACAATTAGAAGGCCTGTATCTTGCTATCTTAGGTTTCGTGTAGGTATGTATGGCTGGATCATTTCAGTGAGGTAAGTAGGAGCAAGTCCATGTATTGCTTTATAGGTTAACAATAAAACCTTAAAATCAGCCCTAGCCTTAACAGGTAGCCAGTGTAAAGAGGCTAGTATTGGAATAATGTGTTCACATTTTTTTGTTCTAGTTAGGATTCTAGCAGCCGTGTTCAGCACTAATTGAAGTTTATTTATTGATTTATCAGGGTAACCGGAGAGAAGAACATTACACTAATCTAGAAGTGACAAAAGCATAGGTTAGTTTTTCTGCATCAGTTTTTGATAAAAGTTTCAGATTTTGCAATGTTCCAAAGATGGGAAAAAAGCATGTTCATCAAAGGAGAGATCGGGGTCGAGGGTAACACCAAGGTTTCTCACAGTTTTTTGGGATACGACTATACAGCCGTCGAGGTTCACTGTAAGGTCTGCCAACAAAGCTCTTTGTTTCTTGGGTCCTAAAACGAGCATTTCTGTTTTTCTTGAGTTTAAAAGCAAGAAGTTCTCTGTCATCCACTTAGTAATATTTGAAACACATGCTTCCAAAGTAGCTAATTTTGGGGCTTCTCCATGTTTCAACGAAATATACAACTGTGTGCCATCAGGATAACAGTGAAAATTGACATTCTGATTCCGGATGACATCACCCAGAAACAGCATATATAGTGAAAACAATAATGGGCCCAAAACCGAGCCTTGAGAAACACCAAAACATACCTTTGATTTGTCAGAGGTCATGCCATCCACACATATGAACTGATATCTTTCAGATAAATAAGATTTAAACCAGACTAGAACGTGTCCACATAGCCCAATATGGGTTTCTAATCTCTCTAAGAGAAGAGAGTGATCAATAGTGTCAAAGGCAGCACAAAGATCAATAAGCAATAGAACGGATGCAGAACCTTTGTCTGAGGCCATTAGAAGGTCATTTGTTACCTTCACGTGTGCAGTCTGTGCTATGATGGGGTCTGAAACCGGACTGGATCATTTCATATATGTCATTTCTCTTCAGGAAGGCATTCAGTTGTTGGGAAACACACTTTTCTAAGATTTTTGAGAGGAACATGAGGTTTGATATTGGCCTGTAATTGTTTAATATATCTGGATCCAGAATAGATTTTTTCAGAAGAGGCTTTATTTCCACTATTTTTAATGAGTTTGGTACACATCCGGAGGATACGGAGCAATTAATTACACATTGGCTGACCTAGCACAGGAAGTAGCTCCTTAAGTAGTTTTGTTGGAATCAGGTCTAGTTGACAATTTGTGGGATTAGAACTCATCACTTTAGTGAATGTGTTAGAGTCAAAAAATTCAAGTGTCCTCATTGATGCCAGATCAGAGCAGTTCTGGGTATTCTCAGGACAGCTGAGATCATTGGACTTTTCCATATGAATATTGAAATCGCCAAAAATTAGAATAGTATCTGCCATGACTACAATGTCAGACAAGAATTCAGGAAACTCATTGAGGAACATTGTGTATGGCCCGGGGGGCCTGTAAATAGTAGCTATGAAAAACAATTTATCACCCTGGTTAGCTTTCATGAGTAAAACTTCAAAAGAATGAAAACCAGTGATGTGTTTAAGTGTACAATTATATTTACTGTCATAAATTTTAGCAACAACCCCCCCCCCCTTTTCGGGATGCGCAGGGGATATGATCACTAGTATAGCCAGGAGGAGAGGCCTCATTTAGGGCAGTAAATTCATCAGGCTTTAGCCATGTTTCACACAGACCAATAACATCCAGTTTATGATCAGTGATTAACTCATTTACTGCAATTGCCTTTGAAGCAAGGGATCTAACATTAAGGAGTCCCATTTTAACAACACAGTTGTTTCTTCCTGGTGGCACAGATGCTTTCTTTTCCGTTTCTCTACTAGCATAATGCTTGTCTGACATTTGCGTCAGCCTCTAACTGTGCTATCTTTACCTGAAGATGATAGTTCTCCTTCATGTTGAAATTACAGCACTGACAATGAGAAGGCATAATGGTACTTAGCTTCGGGTGTTCAGGGGCGTGTAGCTCCATTTGCTTTGTCCAAATAGAGTCCTATGCAGAAAGGTTGGATAAAAAAGCAGTAGATAAAAATAATACGTTGGTAAACTTGTAAAGAAGAATTTAACCAATTAGTTTGTATAAAGTAAATTCTCAAAAGTTTGGCAGGTGGCCAGGTAGGTAACAGCAAGCAGTGTACAGCACGTCATCAATCCTCAATGGAGTCACGTGAACGTGGACATCAAGAGTACAAGATTATAATAATTAATATACAGTATTCATGCAGGCTGTGTCCAGAGTATATAAACAGAATCCAAGTCAGCTGCATGACCAGGTGGACAAGGACAGGGACAATCAGCAGCAGTGGCAGCAGGAATTGTCAGGCAGCAACTTGATCTGCAACACAACTACAAGGACTTTGGACAGGGACAGCTACAAGTCCTTTTGGCCTGGTAGTCCAGAGGTGTGGTCCAAGGGCTCATGTCCTCCTAAGTTTTAAGAGAACAGGACACGAGGAAAGTTACAGACTATACTCCCGTGGCACAATAAAATAGCAGAGTAAATCTAGAGGCTGAGACAGGGGGTCCTATCCAAAGTTAACCTCGGACACCAGCTAGCTATCTGCAGGGATTTAAAGGAAATGCTCCAACTTGTATGTCTTTCTAGAGGATCAGCCACTCTTGCGGTTTCTATGGCGCATCCTGCTGTTCTGAACTGCTTGTAGCCCTTGCTGTGCAACCTTTGCTTTGCTGAAGCATGTGAGAGAGCATCGACAAGGGTAGTGAGGATTTTCTGGCTTCGATTGAACAGGCTTTTCATGTGGACAACTGTTTGCACTCTCTTCCCTCTTCCCAGCCGGCCAGGAAGCTGTTGGATAAAATGAGAACCCTTCTGGGAGCAGGGGACTTTGAGATCAAGCACAAGCAATGTTCCTAATGTAGTTGCTCACCAGCCCACAGAGGCCTGGTCAGAGAGACACACTGGGCTATATACACTGCTCAAAAAAATTATTGGAACACATAATCATCACAGCATAACACCAAGTCAATTAAACTTCAGGGATATCAATCTGTCCAGTTTTGAAGCATAAGCGATTGCGAATCAATTTCACCTGTTTTGGTGCAAATGAAAATGACCACAGGTGCACTGTTGAGGCAACAGCAAGACAACCATGAAAAGGGGAATGGTTTTGCAGGTGGTGGCCACAGACAATTGCTCTCTCCTTCTCCTTCCTGTCTGATTCTTCTTAAGTTTTGCGTTTTGCTACTGTCCTTATTACTACTGGTACCTGCAGCCCATTCAGGTTGCACTGGTGGTCGAGCTCCTCCAGGATGGCACATCCATACGTGCAATCGCAAGAAAGTTTGTTTTGTCTCCCAGTACATTCTGAAAAGCATGGAGCAGATACCTTGAGATGGCCCGTTACACGAGGAGAGCTGGACAGGGCCATAGAAGGGCATCAATCCAGCAGCAGGACCGCTATCTGCTCCTTTCTGTGAGGAGGAATAGGAGGAGCACTACCAGAGCCATACAAAATGACTTTCAGTGGGCTTCTAGTGTGCATGTTCCTGACCAAACTGTCAGAAACAGACACCATGAGGGTGGCATGAAGTCCTGACATCCTCTAATAGGACCTGTGCTCACAGCCCAGCACCGTGCAGCTCGATTGGCATTTGCCAGAGAACACCAGATTTGGCAGGTCTGCCACTGGCGCCCCGTTCTCTTCACAAATGAGAGCAGGTTCACACAGCACACGTGACAGACGTGAAAGAGTCTGGAGATGCTGTGGTGAATGTTATGCTGCCTTCAACATCATCCAGCATGACCGGTATGGCGGTGGGTTAGTGATGGTCTGTGGAAGCATATCCTTGGAGGGTCGCACAGACGTCCACGTGTTAGCCAACGGTACCCTGCCTGCTGTTAGGTACCGGGATGAAATCCTTAGACCCATCGTCAGATCTTATGCTAGTGCAGTGGGCCTTGGGTTCCTCCTGGTGCAGGACAATGCACGGCCTCATGTGGCCAGAGTGTGTAGGTAGTTCCTAGATGATGAAGGCATTGATGCCATTAGCTGGCCCTCACATTCCCCAGACCTGAATCCAACTGAGAACCTCTGGGACGTTATGTATCTGTGCATCCGATGCCGCCAGGTAGCACCACAGACTGTCCAGGAGCTCACTGATCCCTGATCCTGGTTTGGGAGGAGATCCCCCAGGACACCATCCGCCGTCTCATTAGGAGCATGCCCAGACATTGTCGGGAGTGCATACAGGCACGTGGGGACCATACAGGTGCTGGTCATATAATTAGAATATCATCAAAAAGTTGATTTATTTCAGTAATTCCATTCAAAAAGTGAAACTTGTTTAATGTATACATTCATTCCACACAGACTGATATATTTCAAGTGTTTATTTCTTTTAATTTTGATGATTATAACTGACAACTAATGAAAACCCCAAATTCAGTATCTCAGAAAATTAGAATATTGTGAAAAGGTTCAATATTGATGACACCTGGTGCCACACTCTAATCAGCTAATTAACTCAAAACACCTGCAAAGGCATTTAAATGGTCTCTCAGTCTAGTTCTGTAGGCAACACAATCATGGGGAAGACTGCTGACTTGACAGCTGTCCAAAAGACGACCATTGACACCTTGCACAAGGAGGGCAAGACACAAAAGGTCATAGATAAAGAGGCTGGCTGTTCACAGAGCTCTGTGTCCAAGCACATTAATAGAGAGGCGAAGGGAAGGAAAAGATGTGGTAGAAAAAAGTGTACAAGCAACAGGGATAACTGCACCCTGGAGAGGATTGTGAAACAAAACCCATTCAAAAATGTGTGGGAGATTCACAAAGAGTGGACTGCAGCTGGAGTCAGTGCTTCAAGAACCAACACGCACAGATGTATGCAAGACATGGGTTTCAGTTGTCGCATTCCTTGTGTCAAGCCACTCTTGAACAAGACACAGCGTCAGAAGCGTCTCGCCTGGGCTAAAGACAAAAAGGACTGGACTGCTGCTGGGTGGTCCAAAGTTATGTTCTCTGATGAAAGTAAATTTTGCATTTCCTTTGGAAATCAAGGTCCCAGAGTCTGGAGGAAGAAAGGAGAGGCACAGAATCCACCTTGCTTGATGTCCAGTGTAAAGTTTCCACAGTCAGTGATGGTTTGGGGTGCCATGTCATCTGCTGGTGTTGGTTCACTGTGTTTTCTGAGGTCCAAGGTCAACGCAGCCGTCTACCAGGAAGTTTTAGAGCACTTCATGCTTCCTGCGGCTGACCAACTTTATGGAGATGCAGATTTCATTTTCCAACAGGACTTGGCACCTGCACACAGTGCCAAAGCTACCAGTACCTGGTTTAAGGACCATGGTATCCCTGTTCTTAATTGGCCAGCAAACTCGCCTGACCTTAACCCTATAGAAAATCTATGGGGTATTGTGAAGAGAAAGATGCGATACGCCAGACTCAACAATGCAGAAGAGCTGAAGGCCACTATCAGAGCAACCTGGGCTCTCATAACACCTGAGCAGTGCCACAGACTGATCAACTCCATGCCACGCCATATTGCTGCAGTAATTCAGGCAAAAGGAGCCCCAACTAAGTATTGAGTGCTGTACATGCTCATACTTTTCATGTTCATACTTTTCAGTTGGCCAATATTTCTAAAAATCCTTTTTTTGTATTGGTCTTAAGTAATATTCTAATTTTCGGAGATACTGAATTTGGGATTTTCATTAGTTGTCGGTTTTAATCATCATAATTAAATGAAATAAACATTTGAAATATATCAGTCTGTGTGTAATGAATGAATATAATATCCAAGTTTCACTTTTTGAATGGAATTACTGAAATAAATCAACTTTTTGATGATATTCTAATTATATGACCAGCACCTGTATGTCTTTGTTGGAACATTAGCTCTCTCAGTCAGTTAATTATGTCCTCTGGTTCCATCAGATGAAAGCCCCAATTCCTCACACACAGAACTAAGTTCTGATCTTATATCTGTAAGTGAAGTACAATGATACATGTGTAAAAATACATCTGATAAAGAATATTGTTATAATATTGAATTGAAATCAAAAATGTATTTTACACTAGTTTTACCACTGCAAATTCCTGTTGCTATGATCTCCTTCTCAAGTCTTTACCATGTTTTCTGTATGTCAACACACAGGTCCTCTGGTTTTACGTCAATTTTTTCTGGTCGCTTAAGGAGTTTTACTGCAAATTACATAAAAGTCATGAGTTTCTTCAGTTAAAAACAATAACTTAATAATATTATTAAATGCAGATACTTTTTTTAAAAAATAACTATTAAACGCAGATATAAATCAAAAGCCAGTTTCCAATATGCATCTGCCACCATCACTGCTGGGTGGTGTCCACTCTGCAAACAGAAAAACCCATACCCAAAATCTATCATTGCTAAGTAATGGGAAAAAACCTTACTTAAAGTGTCATGTGGCTGCCAAGTGTTTCCTCCAGTATTGACAGACGTCTCCCAACGGCAGTGTGATTCTGTTAAAAATAAAATCAAGCACATATTACATAAATCCATCACAAAATGACATTTGTAAATTAAAAGAATAATAGTGTTTAATGCTGTACACATAAAATCAGAGAGCCACTGACCTGCAGGGAAGACGTTAGCACTTTACAAAGCTTGATGCTGAGTATTAATTTGTTGTTGCAATTGTGAAAGCCTGTTTGGTAACCTTGAAATCTGATGTTCAATTTGCAAACAGGGCACTCCTTAATGAGGACATGAATCCCTAAAATAACACATGGACTGTAATTGTTCAGGAATGTATTTAAATGACATTAATATTGCACATTGATTTAATAGAGTTGGTACATATTGTATTAACCTTTCTTGATGTAGCACAGTCCTTGCACAACAATCTCTTTTGTCTCCAGTTTTGGAGGTGACAGATCTGGAGGTACTGGACGAGGGTAGTAAGGACAAGCTGTCTCTGAAGGTTCAAACTTTACAGGCTGTAACCTCTAGTTTCCCTGGATGTTTCTTTTCAAAAAAGTAATCAGTAATCTTTGTAATTTCGGAAACTTGTATTGCCTCTATCTCAAGACTGTCCCTATCTGTTTCACTGCACAATTCTTTGATTTCCTCATCATCCGCTTGGTCGAAGTCAGTCGAATTATCTTGTTGATGAAGAAGCATATGTGGCTTCTCTTGGAATGTCCACCACATGGCTAGAACTCGACCGTGAAGGATTCTGTATTTCCCTGCACTGACAATGCCACTGTCCAGTCTTGGTGTCAAAGCTGACCCGGGTCCTTTCAAACAGGCACCATGAATCATTTTTTCCTGTGAAAACTTAATAGTAGGCATACCTTCCAGAATATCCATGTTCTGCAAAGAAAACAGGATAAACGCAGAAGGTAACTTTGAGACTGGCCTTTTTGTCCAACTCATGACACTCTTCACTTTGAGCTGACACTAAAACTTTGTTAACCATCAACAGTTTAGACTTGTTCAACAAAGCTGGGGCTGGATGGTTGTTTGCATTCTGAACCCGGCAAAGGTGTATACATTCCTCTCCAAGTTAGCCACTCTGTTCAGCGATAGACATAAATTTGCTACATGTGTCCACCTCACAGGCTATTCACTGGTTGAATGTTGACTTCCAGACATGAATTGGTACTCTTTGACCTCTGCGATCCTTTGCTGTAAAGTCCCCCCCATTTTTTCCGATCTGTGCAAAAAATTGGTTCTGTGGTAGTACCATGAATGTTGACCTGTTGTCTTCGCTGATTGCTCTCCAAGGTGAAAGTTTTTTTGCATGGTATGCAGCTAAGTTCACTTCAGAAGTGTCATTGTTGCCTCTACACCTTTTTTTGGAAGCTATACCAAATAAGAATATACAATTCAATTCAACTTTTAACAACCTAAAGTGAACCAGCTGAAATTGCTTAAAATTAAAAATAATCACTTCTTGTCTTTTGTGGGTTGCAGGACCACTGTTGCTTTCATCTGTGGTGCTTTTAGTGTGCTTCATTTCACTGTAACCTGTGTGTCAATGTAAATATATTACATAACCCCAACATAATATTTTGCAGAATTGTGTGTAATCAATCATTAGAGATTTGATTTACCATGGTTTTTAGATGGACTACGAAGTTGCTCTGTTTGACAATGGATTTCGGGCAAGTTGGACAATACCAGTGAGATGTATGTTTACAGTTGCACTGAATGGTGAATTTATCTAAAATGTTAAAACAATATTTTTCAATAAGGAAAATAATTTCAATTATAATTTCTGTTATTGTCATTGAAATAAACTGCAAAACAGGTTCAATTCTGAAATTATGCCTGTGCATATTAAACCACTAACTACATAGCACAACAGTTAGCCAAATTCTTATGATGATTATCAACAATTTCAGGTCTATGTACATCTAACAGTAGACAGAGGGAAGTGACCATTTACATTGTACAGTGGCCCACACCCAGCCAGGAACCTTCATAAAAAATATTAAAACATGGCCTAGAATAATTTAGTTCTTTAAGTACCTACATTAAAATAGATAACTTGGTTAAATACATTTTGTATAACTAACATGTACAATGTTTACTACATTGGCCAAAAAAATGACTTACAAAGACCACTGTCTACAAAGTGAACAGCGAATCTCAGATGTCCATGTTGCAAATGCTGCCTTGTGTGCACAGCTCGCGCGATACAATATGCACAGTCGAGGCCGTCGGCTTTCTTGCAGAGATCTTCCTCAGACGAAAATGTTTGCTTTGTTTAAAATATTAAATGTTTTTGAATGCTATCGTTCAATATATTTTATAGTTGCCAATGTTTAAGAACAGTCCACTACGGTAATAACTTCTGTAGACACTTCTGTAGACTATATGTTGTTGTTGTTCCTGCTAGAGTCATAACACTAACAATATAAAGAATGTGTCCTTTACAGCCTTTTCAATTTATGAATTTTAAATAACTGTAACTCCCGGTAAATGGTAAGTTTAACCAGTGTAAGATAAGACGTTGCCGCTGCTTTGGTTGCTAACACAAGCTGCTGTAGGCTAGATGCATATTTTCGAAACATACAAAGTACATTTTGAAGTACATTTAAATTTAATTTGCTGTAACACCCATTAGTTGTGTCATTTGAAAAAAACAACGGGCAATCATTTTGTAATAAGGAAGAAAACTAGGCTACAACAAGCAAGCGGCGTCTAGCCGTATAGCACCCTAAGAAATTGTCATCGGGATAGAGTGCTTTGTGCACAGTCTTGGACTGTCTCATTCGCAGTTCCAATCCCTCTCCCCCTAACCACTTATTGAGTACTGAAAGTATTCAAAGACAGAAGCTGAAAACGGAAAGGTTATCAAATGTGTCATAACAAAATGTTTATTATCTTTTTATAAGTATTTATTATCAATTGAAAAGGTACTCTGTTTTTCCAATATATTAACATAGTCACTCGTTTAATAGATATTGTCATTGGGTTTTATTGTTGTCTGCTTTTTATATTTAATTAAACATAATATGTGACAAATCTTAGGACTTTTAAAAATACAGCTCTGGAAAAAATTAAGAGACCACTGCACCTTTTTCTTTCCTTTCAAAAAAAAGTTGAAAAGGAAGGTTTTGAGTGAGGAACAGAAGGGTTAAAATTAAGAGACCACTGCAAATTGAACGCTTCTGTTCCTCACTCAAAACTTTCCTTTTTAACTTTTTTGGAAAGGAAAGAAAAAGGTGCAGTGGTATCTTAATTGTCGGAAATGTAGACTTCTCGAGTGAGCAGTAAGTTGCTGTGCGTCCTCATGGTACCCTCCGCCGGCTCGCACAACATCACTCATCGCTCTGTCCTCCTCAACATCCCATTCATCATCCCTGATCCACAGTCCATCCTGCTAAACATCCACTCGATGGCTCCCCCTAGCGAGGACGTCCAGGAAACCGTGGTGGACGTCCATGTTACTATGAGGGATCTAGTTGCCTCTCCTGTCCATCAAGCTTAGCATCCTGCTTAACGTCACTCGTCGCTCGTCGGTCCTGCTAAACATCCACTCGAGGGCTCCTCCTAGCGAGGACATCCATGTGACCTTGCTGGACGTCCACGTCACTCTGAGGGATGTAGCTACCTCTCGTAAATTCTGTCTTTTTAAGGACGTTTTCAAATGGCTCTAAGAAAAGGCTTACGCCTACTATTGAATAATAGAACGGTGCTGGCAGCCAGGCACATCACACCCACTTCTCTGGTCCTCCACCTGATCATGCACTTGCCGTGATGAAAGTGACTGAAAACTGACCACATGCTAACAAAATATATTATATGAATAAATAGTTTTCAAAGTGGCCCAATTTTGTATCAATAATGGACAAGGCTACACTGAAACTGTTTAAAGACGGGCTCTTTGCCATGCTGCAGATTAAAGTGTGCCATTTTAAACTGACAGACAATGGTACATTATTTGAAACATCGACCTTTATGAAGGAATCTATACAAAGCTGGTTACAATAATTCCATGCCTCTGAACAGCGTGAACAAATCGTAAACCAAATTATATGGCTAAACTCAATTATTTTAATTGAAAATAATCAAATTTTCATTGAAAAATTGTACAAGAAGGGTATCCTGTTTCTTAAAGACATCACGAACAAAGACGGAAAACTTATCACTCATGAGCAACTCAAACAAGCATATGGTGAAACATGCTCACTTCAGAGGCACAGTATAATCAACTCATTGCAGCCATACCAGACAAATGGAAGGGGAAAAAAACTCTAGAAAGCAATGAATCTCCTGGTCACCCATCTATTAAACATCATGCATCGTTAAACCGGACTAACATAAACCGTAAAATGTATCTTCCATCTTGCTACAAAAAGTCTGACTGCAACACCATACAGTATTCAAAACATTTGGGAAAATCTTTTTGATATTCCAATCCCATGGCACCAAGTGTATGGACTAGTATATAAAACAACTATTGATGTGTCTCTGAAAGTCTTTCAGTTTAAATTGTTGTACAGAATTCTGGCCTCCAAAAATTGCTTAGATTATGGGGAATTGAGCAGTTGCCTGTGAGCAGACTATGTCAGAAAGAAACAGAAACAACAGATAATCTATTTTGGTACTGTATTATAGTTGTAATGAACACCGGGACCAGGGGTTTGAGGTTCCAATTGCGGAACGCAACTGTCGATTTATTAGCGAAAGCACAAGGGATAAGGCACGAGCAGAACGAGAGACAGGCAGGCGGATTCGGTAACCAGGTGATCAGTCCGCGGAGACGACAGTACAGGAAGGGACAGGCATGCAGGATAATCCACTGGGCAGGCAGTCAGGTCACAAGGCAGGCTTCTATACTCAAGGACAAACGGGGACAGGGCAAGGAAAGGAGAGGAGAGAACAGGCTGGGAATGAAAAACAAGGAAGAGCGCTATGCAAAGGCTTGGCAGGTCCACTACGAACAATACCTCACACCTGAGTGGAGGTGGAGAACAGGCTGATATAGAGAGGGGTAACGAGGAGCAGGTATTCAGTATTCCGGTGATTGGGATCTGGATTGCGGGCTGCGTTCAGGTACATTGGGAAGTGAGTGTGTTGCGGTGGCCGGCAAGGAACGCGAGAGGGAGGGGCTGGAGCAAGAACGATGCGAGGGCCTCACAATAGTGGCAAAATTCTGGATTCAAGTTCAAGATTGGTTATTGTGTCATAGAGTCACCTTGGAAGTTAGTTTACAGAGAGTCATATTGGGTGACCTGAGAGGCAATGCTCAATCAATTAAAAACATGATTCTTCTCCTTGGTGAAACATTCATTTTCAAGACCGCATCGGTGGACACCTTGAGCCTTGACAGATTCAAATATGTTGTAAAGAATCATAATAAGACTGAGAAATATATTGCTGCTGGTAATGAAAAAATGTTAGTCTACTGGGAAAGATGGTTCCCTCTTTGGAATCTAGAGGAATGGAACTAATTAAATTACTAGAATAAAATTTGTGGGTATATAAATAAGTGTATATGTGTATATGTATGTACAGCTCTGGAAAAAATTAAGAGGCCACTGCAACTTCTTCTTTTCTTTCCAAAAAAGTTGAAAAGGAAAGTTTTGAGTGAGGAACAGTGGCGTTCAATTTGCAGTGGTCTCTTAATTTTAACCTTTCTGTTTCTCAATCCAAATCTTCCTTTTCAACTTTTTTGGAAAGGAAAGAAAATGGTGCAGTGGTCTCTTAATTTTTTCCAGAGCTGTATGTGCGTATGTATGTATGTAGGTATGTGTGTATTTGTGAATAAAAATTCTGGATTAATCCCATTGAGATTCCGCTGGTAATCTTGGGAAGATAATCTCAGGAATCTTTTCATTATACAAGTGTGTCTGAACAAGCAACATGTTTTTTGTTGCATTCCAAGTTTTTGTAGGCCGGTGGCGGTTTTGGCTCATGCTCTGGGGGACTTCGAATGCTGCGGCATGTGGGTGGTGCACCTTATTTTATTGTAACACATGACAAAACTGCTGTGTGCCACGGGCTGCCTGAGAAGTACTCTTGCGACATATATTACATCCTCCAATCCTCCCCGATAAGTGTAGCCAGTGAAGAGGGCTGGTTAGCCAATGACTGGTAAGATCCCAACGGTGATATCGGGACAACCTAAGACAGTCACAGTCGTCCATCTGGTCATAATCCACAATATACAGCTCCGGAAAAAATTAAGACACCACTGCACCTTTTTCTTTCATTTCCAAAAAAGTTGAAAAGGAAGGTTTTGAGTGAGGAACAGAAGGGTTAAAATTAAGAGACCACTGCAAATTCAACGCTTCTGTTCCTCACTCAAAACTTTCCTTTTCAACTTTATTGGAAAGGAAAGAAAATGGTGCAGTGGTCTCTTAATTTTTTCCGGAGCTGTACATACCCAAGATACATGTTGTACGTAACACAGAAACAGGATCTGTGCTGAACAAATAGCACAATGACTAAACCAAGAACATGTGGTGCTTTCCAGGTCCAGGGAGGTTGCCGAGTAACAGTCAGACAAATGCACTGGATTCCCAACTGCACGCATTGTTACAGTCTCACTCGAGACTGGTGCACCAACTCACGCACAGATTTTTTGCAATGCAAATGCAATGTGTATATATTTATTTATTTAATTATGTATTTATATATTTAATATTTTCATTCTTGTTTTCTTGTCTGTGCAATCCAAATGCAATATGGGGGTGGGACTTTCAGTTAGATTGAAGTGTTCCCATTTAATTACATTTGTGCACACTGAGAACAATGTTACTGGACCCTTGTCACTCTACACTAGTTGAACAACCTGTATTAACCCAGAGGTATATGTGGCTTCTATTGGATTGGATTGGATTTTCTAAACAAATTAGTGTGATATATTTGGCAAGTTTTGAGAGTTGAAAGAAAACATTTGCAGTATTAAGCCCATTCAAATGTGTAGTTTCTAGGAGGCTACACAATAAGGGGTGCATGTGAACCTAATACAGTAGGATCAAGCAAGCTAGTTGCTCATCCTTTAGGCAGCTTGCCTTGTCTTCCAACATTGACCACTGACCAACAGTAGCAACCTGGCAATAGATGATAACGATCTTTCAGTTGCACGCCGCATGTTTTTGGCAACCCTGCGCACTTATTTTGCCTGCATAAATGGAGAATAAAACGCAGCAAAACTGTAGCCCAACCCGGGGAGAATTGAAAGGAAAAAGTATGTCAGATTGCATGTCAACTTGTAGTCTGACTGCTACAGGTAGGCCAATTACATTTTTTTGTTGGGGGAGTAATGAGTTATTATGAATGTTAAATCCGGTTATAACAGGGAAGTGCAGAACGCAACTTGAGTTGTGTGGGTTTTGTCCAGACTGCAACTGACCCAACTCCATCTGTATAACAATTATAATAACGGTCCTCCACCTGATCATGCGCTTGCTGCGATGAAAGTGACTGGAAACAGGCCACATTCTAACAATATATATTATCTGGTTAAATAGTTTTCAAATCCCCCCAATTTTGTATCAGTAATAGGTAAGACAACGACGCTCAACTTCACGCCATCCAAACGAAATGTCTATTGCATTTGGACGACGCACAAGTTTACACCATCCAAATGACATGTCTATTGCATTTGGATGACGCACTATTTTACAGCATCTAAATGAAATATCTGTTGCATTTGGACAATGCACAAATGTACACAATGCAAATGCAATGTGTATATTTTAATAATGTAATTATAATTTAATAATTTAATTATGGTTTGCTTGTCTGCGCAATCCAAATGAAATATACGGGTGGGACATTCGGTAAGATTGAGGTGTTCCCATTCCATTACGTCTGTGCACAATGAAAACACTGTTAAAGAAAACTTGACACTCTACACTCGTTGAACTACCTGTATTAACCCAGAGGCATCTGGCAGTAATTGGCGAGATTTCCCAGTTAACAGATAAGGATCTTGATGACGTTTTAGGTACAATTTGTAGGCACTATAAACTTGGATAAAAATATATTAAATACTGGTCAATTTTATCCTATTCGATATTATGCCATGATACATTTGATTGAAGTATCAGTAAAAATGTATTTTTCTCAGTAAAAAAGTGCAAGTCAGTTTTCCAAAATCACAATCAACATCTTGCTCTTTTTCTAAACAAATTAATTTTATATATTGGGCTAGTTTTGGGATTTGAAAGAAAACATTTGCAGTATTAAGCCCATTCAAATGTATAGTTTCTAGGAGGCTGCACAATTAGATAAGAACACTGAGACAACATTGAACACTGACCAACAGTAGCAACCTGGCAATATATGTTAACGATCTTTCAGTTGCACGCCGCACTTATTTTGGCAACCCTGCGTGCTTGTTTTGCCTGCATAAATGGTGAATAAAACACAACAAACCTGTAGCCCAACACACAGAGAATAGAAAGGAAAAAGCGATTTCAGTATCTCATCAAGGCCGCTCTGAATAAGGCATGTCAGATTGCTTATGTCTACGCGTTGTCTGCCTGCTACATTTAGGCCTATTCAGTTTTTGAATGGATGTCGGGAGTAATGTGTTTTAATGAATGTTAAATCCGATTATAACGGGGAAGTGGAGAACGTGACTTTAGTCGTGTGTGTATTGTCCAGCCTGCGCTACCTGGCCCAGCTCCCTCTGTTTAATACCTTGCGTCAATGTATTTTATCGGCAACTAAACATACGGTGAAATCTGTAATTTTCTGGATGTTTTCAAGCGGTTCTAAGACATGACTTGTAAATGCTTACGCCTACTATTGAGCTATGGAACGGTGCTAGCAACCTTGCACAACCAAGGCACACACACTTCTCCAGTCGTCCACCTGATCATGCAGTTGCCCTGATGAAAGTAACTGAAAACAGGCCACATGCTATTAACATAAGTTTTCTGGTTAAATAGTTCTCAAAGCGACCCAATTATTTATCCATAATGGACTAGGATACACTGAAACTCGTTCGTGTGCTACATGATTGACTGTCCTCATCTGATGTTCAATGTTCCAAGCATAAAACACGCAGTCCAGTGTGGACAGCTCTATTTAAGTATTATTTAAGTATTTCATTATATTTATATATATATATATACCTGTATATATATATACAGGTGCTGGTCATATAATTAGAATATCATCAAAAAGTTGATTTATTTCAGTAATTCCATTCAAAAAGTGAAACTTGTATAATGTGTACATTCATTCCACACAGACTGATATATTTCAAGTGTTTATTCCTTTTAATTTTGATGATTATAACTGACAACTAATGAAAACCCCAAATTCAGTATCTCAGAAAATTAGA
>JACXGI010001147.1:0-50070 GCA_016801175.1 Esox masquinongy
ATTGTGTCCCACTTGTTGTTGATTCTTCACAAAAAATTACAGTTTTATATCTTTATGTTTGAAGCCTGAAATGTGGCAAAAGGTCGAAAAGTTCAAGGGGGCCGAATACTTTCGCAAGGCACTGTATTTATTACATACATACAGCCTATCGCAAAAAAATCATAGGCTACCTGAGAAAATCTCTGTACTTTGCAGTGTGTTCTTGTGCAAACTCGTACAGTTCTCCTAGATTTATAGAGTGACTCCCAACTGCTGTATTCAGATTTAAACATAGGTTTTCAATAGGATTCAGATCTGGAGTCATTGCTGGCCACTTCAGAACAGTCCAATATTATGTCTTGAACCCTTTAGTTATTTTTTAGTGTTTCCGGTCATTGTCCTACCGGAAGACCCATGACCTTTGACAGAGACTGAGCTCTCTGATACATAGTTCAACATTGCCCTCCAAAATGCCTTGGTAGGTCCCCAGTACCAGAGGCAGCAAAGCTACCTCAAAACATTAAGGAACCATCTCCATGTTCAACTGTGGAGGTGTTTTTTTTTTTTTCCCCATAGACTTCATTTTGTTTTCTGTAGACATGGAGATAGTGTGTTTCACCAAAATGCTCTAATTTGGTCTCATCTGTCTACTGGTGATTGTCCTAGAGGCAATGTGGCATGTTCAGATTTGTTTTGGCAAATCACATTCTTGCTTTCTTATGTCTCTCTCAGCTGTCTCCTACCATACAAACCCCTTTCACTGAGTTGGCAACAGAAGATGCATGTTGAATCAGTTGTGTCATCTGTCTGATGGTCAGTTTGAATCTATGGTACAATCTTGTTTCTGACCTCCTCAGACAGTTCTCTGGCTGTCTTTATTTTCTCCATTGCTGTACACAGTGACACTAAACCGGCAAATTAGTTGTTTTCTCTATTCAAACTGGTTTAATGAGTCAGTTTGTATTGCAGGCACCTGCAACTCACCACAGATGAGGCTGCTTGAAATAAAAAAAAATTCTAACTACTTACAGAAGTAGCCAATAATGTTGTCTGGGGCATTTTAGGATTTCTTTGTTAAATAGGACTTCTTTGAAGAATCATCTGGCACCAAAGTACATGGTTCAATCATGAGAACTCTTACTAGAAATGGCCGTGCAGCGATCAAAATGAATGGAATTATGAAAGCATGATTTTTCATTCTCATGCTGTACATTTAGGAAAACGCCTGACTGGCCAAGCCATTATGATAATCGCTCCAAACACGGTTAAGGCCTAACTGGAGCAGACGTTTGCAGATGGAAGACTTATAGGTTTGATGTACCAAATCACTTGGACAGGGAAAAGTAACTTTTACTTTTCACTGTATTAATGTTTCTTTGTATTTCAACATCAGTGGTTATTTCATTTTGGAGGGTTTTGAACAAATGAAAACCTACTAGTCAGTAATGTATTTATTTGGATTTCTTTTGAATGGCCTAACAATTTTGCACAATACTGAATATCTATAACATTTTATATAATACTAGATAATGGACACTCCACCTTATTCTTAAAGGGATTTCAGAATATCAGAAGTAATTGGAAAGCATAAGAGTGTCTGCTAAATAATGATGAGGAAAGGAAGCACATGTTGATCATCCACCAAACTGTTCCCAATCTCATTTTACAAAGAAAACCAAACATTTTTATTCAAATGTGTTACCCTAAAGACCATGTGGACTTACATCATTTGACTTGGGTTCAGTCACAGGAACCCACTTATAGATCCGCAAGGATGTGTCACCGACAGTCACCCATTTCTTCTCCCTACATAAGACACAAAAGAGTTGTTTTTAATTTATTACTGACAAAAATATTTCATTAAACTATCATTTTAAAATGTCAATTCCCACTATTGGTAGACTACGCATTTTTGCTCTTTAAACGTTCAGATTAGGCACTTATTTTGATCATATATCCTTCATGCAATAACTGGCTGACGTTTCACAACCCACTGACTCCACCAGACGCTGAATAATCTTCTTGATGCTCTGCCTAGCCAATAGAATACAGTAACAGTCTTTTTGCCTTAAGTCTCATTTTCACCTTCATTTACAACCATCCCATCCCACTCTACTTAACTGGAGAAAAAACAAATGTATGCAGCTATCTACACCTATTCATCGTTCTCTGGTAGTGTCTGGAATTAATCAATCTAACCCTCCAATGTCCACAGATAAGTCCAACTTCCACAGTATTTCATCATATTATCCTTTTGAAATACATGTCTTCATTCTACCATGCATAGGGTCTTTAACCTCCCTACTGTATCAGAACTGCACATACTGCCAACAAAATGAAACAATCCTAAGAGCACGTTTCATATTCACTTACCTGTGGGCCCTGAATAGTACAGTCTGCAGGTCCAATTGCATCATGATATTATGATTTGACAGCAATTGCTGGATTTGACTCCAGAAATGGGCCACCAGTGGACTTTTCTAGAAGCGATGATCCAATCATTCTGTTCTTTCGTTGCAGTCTGCACAGTCCATAATGTTCAATGTCCCAAATGCTGAGCATTCTTTTGATAGCGCGTTTTCTAATATCTTAAATGGAGATGCACGGGTGGATGTGTCAATTGTTGTCTTACATATACGATCATATAACAAAGGTAGACTATTGGTAAATCCAAGATCTGTTCCCATCCGACTATATGAAACTGGTTCATTCTGACTAATCATGGGACATCATAAAAAGTACTTGTACCATTTAGTAACGGTAATGTAAGTCTTACACTCTCGATTCTGAAAGGGCCTATTTAGATATGAATACTCAAATGCTTTAGTCAAACACAATTTAGAGCTGAATACATTTAGTCTACTTGCAAATCCACATTATAGCTAACTGTTCAATGGCAATTGTATACCTATTTATAACTATGGTCTATATCCAAAATACATTCCGGAGTTGTACAGTTCCTCTTCCCACCACCACCGTACGCGCTCCCTCTATTTGTAAGACACACAAGAACCTCTACAGGCGCTAAATTTAAAACCCCGCGAACATACTCAAACTATTCTCACTATTGACTAGCCGTCCTCGACTTAATTGACAAAATTCGAGCATTAGAAAAAAACAGCAGCCAAAAAGCTTCACAAGCTGGTATATCAGCATGCTCGAATAGCAAAAATTAATGTGACTGCGAAATGGCTTCTCGGTTCAACCCCAATATATATTTTTTTGAATATATGTAATATCCCCATAAGTGCTTTAAGTGACCTGTAGGTTTCTTGAGCCGAGCTATCCGACCAAATTTGATTCAACGTTTCTTTCGAATTATTAATTATTTATTCTCCTGGTCTCTCCTACCGCACAGCATTGCTGCTCTAGGTTCTTACAACGATTTGCCTCTTACCAATTTCGTACTTTCTCAACAGCAGCCATGACCCGCTTGATGTCATCTTTTGCTCTACTCCTTGTCTCCGCGCGTACCGACCTGCCCGACATACCGGTAGCTGGTATAGTAAAATATGTTTGCTAAACTCGCCGGCAGTTTAGACACAATGAAAGCTGACTGAATAAAGCTCAATGAAGCGGTAGCGCGCATGCGCGAAAGACATGGACCTAGGCTCATGCAAAGCTATTTTACGCACGCTTTTTGTGTTTTCTAGACAGACCATGTTCTTCGCGTTTTTTACAATGAGACAGCCTGGAGAATTTGAAGTATTTCACACGTTTTTGAATCTTTATGCAAAGGCTATATTTAAAAACGTTTATGCAAATAGTATGAATGAATGTACTTTTTTACTCGACACTGAGATAAGCAATTATAGCGGATTCATTTGATTAAAGTATGTAGATAAAGGCTAAAAAACAATCAGCAATTACCAAATATTACACATGCGCCAAACCTTCTGGATCGTTAGTCTTTAACCGGAAATGTCAGAGAAAGAGCAGAATAGAAGCCACTCCGTGAAATAAATACATTTGCAATTAAATGTATTATTTTTCCATTAAATTTTCTGTTTTTAATTCATCTTTATTAGGAAAATTTCCCAATAAAATGTCACATCAAACTGTACCCACGAAGAAACAGCTGTCAATCATGAATTGGTGATTCATGGACTACATGGTTAATTTCAAGTGTTTTACAGGTTGAGCCCACCTATACTAAAAGGTACATTCAATTATTATACAATTTCTGACTCTGGCAATATCCCCTCTGTAGTATCAATGTGGAATCCCAGGATATCACTTGCAAATATTTTCATGGAAATCTCTTCTGGGATCTCTTGCTCCAAAACGTCATCTGCATCTGCCCAACACACGTAAGTGTTAATAGTTAAATATCAACGTAATGTACTCTTAATTCCATTCTGACATTTTTAGACCCTATTCTGAGCTTACCACAGTAACACATACCATGACATTCAAAGGCTCCCACCCCTGATCTCCTTTCTTCTGGATTCTGTCCTAGCAGTGTGGTGAAACATTCTGCCAGCTCGTCCTCAGTCATGTGTTCCCCTGAAGCCAAAAGAGGGTTGACGTATTATTAGAATTAAATACTAGTACAGCTTCAATAACAAAACGATAGCAAATTATAGATCTGACATACCCTGAATAGAAATATACAAACACAGCAGACAGATGTGTGGGGACTAAGAAGTTGCTGGTTTAAAGCTGGCCTAACACACCTCTGTCCTGAAGGAGTTTCAGCAGCTCATCCCTGTTTACCAAAGGTTCTCCTGTCACAAATGAGTCACCAAGGATCTGGAACGTGTGAAGAAGTTCCTCCCTGGAGATGCCAAACGCTGGCCGATGGTTGACGTACAGCTTAACAAACTCCTCCAGGTCTATATCAGCCACATATCTCCCAGTCTCAGCATACCTGCTGAACTTGACCTCGTTTTGCATGTCCTCCAGCTGAAAAGCCATGTTAAACAAACATTACTCTTTCTTTACTGAACTTTTTGCTACAGTATAACTGATGATAGCGTATAAAAAAAGAAAACAGAAAATGCAACCCAGGTGGCACAGTGATCTAAAGGTACTCTTTTGTAGCACCAGCTGACCACCACAGTGGAAAATAAATTGGATGATAATCCAATTTAAGTAGGATCAGTCTACTCCAGTTGGATCAGTCTACTCCAATATAAGTAGTAGACTGATCCAATTCTAAATTAGCCTAGTCACAACATTAGTCTTTATGCAGGATACTGTACCTCTTGCTCAGTGGGAAAAAAACCCAGAGCCCTCATGACAAAGGGCACCTCTGTTAGGGGGATTCGGGTGGACACCTTTCGCATCTCCATGGAGTCAATGTCTTGGTTACGCAGCTGACAGTAATAGAAAAACTCCTCCATTTCCTGAAGTAAAAAAAGTGCCAAAACAAACATGTACTGTAAAGCCATAACAACTGATCATGTACCACTTCATACAGTTATGAATATGGATTGTTACAAGGTAAATATATTAATTTAGCCTACTTGAAAGAGTTCCCCATCTCTCCCTCCCTCCAGGAGACTGTAGAAAGGAATAAGGTCTTTTCCACCGAGTGAAGCAGCAGCTTCTAATGCACTAAACAAACAACAACGGTCAATGACTAATTGCTTGTTAAACAGGACAACACAATGCTCAACTCAATGAAGGGTCTACTCACTTTAAACTAATTTCCCATGAGAGGACCATAGAGTCAGATCCCCCAGCGGTGAAGACATATTGACCATCATAAGAGCAGGCCATAGCAGACACCCCTGCTGGTTGGCAGATCAGGGCAGAGGACTTGTAGGGGTTCCCATCAACTGGCAAAATCTGGAGACCCACCTTGAAAAAGAAGTATACTGTATTACTTCATTGGGTGACAAACACACAAGTATGGCTCTTAACATGTATGATTTACATAAATATTTGGTCTGACTGAGGAGAAAGTGTTTTGATAAGATCGGGAGGGAATCAAAACATACTTTGTCTTTTGTAATGTATGCCATGTAATGTGAGTTAGGTTTACAGTCCTTAGAGAATGGAAGTATGGCCATCTTCTGAACTGGAGATCCGTATGTGGGGCCAAGTAGTGTCTTTCTGCAAAGGAAACCTGGGACCATTTATTTGCGGCCTTCATACCAAACCCCAATGACACACAGATGGTCCAAAATAAGAGGATTAGTTATGCTTTGATGGACACTTCTATTTGGACACTGACCTGCACATTTTGGTTGTACTGTTGAAAAGTTTCATTTTGTAGAGATTTGAAGCAGTGAGCAGAAAATCCTCTGTAGTGAGGGGTGGGTACCAGGCCATGCAGGTAGGCACAGCACTCTGCTCGATTTGTTCAGAGCTCAGGATCAACAGCTCATTCTCACTGCTGTTCTCCAGGTCATACTCCACCTGGGCAAACACCACAGTACACCAAGGAAAAATCATCAACAACCATATAACCATATCTCAGCAAGTAAATACACATAAATAAGTTCTGTAAACCACAGCCCTCCTAAGTGTGAGACTGAGGGACCCACCAGCCTGCGGTCCATGCCCAGGGAGAGTAATCTAGGTTGGGTGCTGTCCAAGTACACCCCAAACAGGAGGTCCTTGATGGGCCTATAGTGGGAGTGGTGTCTCCCCAGGTACTTCCAGCAATGCACACTTTTACCATTGTACAAGCAGAACACCATCACTGCTTTTCCAGTATCCTGACAATAGCAAAGGAACAAGAGGGGTTAAGTTGCGTTCCATTACGAGGCTTCAATGTAGAGGTCCATTTAACCTTCCCTATCGCAATGCCAGAATCAAAGAGTTTATCTGCTCACCGCTGTGGCCAGGTAGAGAGAATCTGGAGAGAAGGTAATGTGAGTGATGCATTCTGGGCTGTAGTTGAAGAACTCCTCTGTCTCACTTTGCAATGTGCAAGCATCCAATATGAGGACAGCTCCACTTACAAAGCCAACAGCCAGGTAAAATCCTGCTCGCAGACAACAAAGGATAAAGCTAGACAAATCTGAGCCAACTCACACAGGCATGGGCAGAGAATGTGAAGTTTCTAAAGGGAAGTAACCCCAATTTCAATTTGAGAATCTACCTGTGAGATATCTATATGTATTTCATGTACAGTACATACGGTATGTTATTTGTATAGTAAAATTAAACCGACTAAATCCTCTACTCCCATCACCTTTGGGGTCGTAAGTGATACACTGAATCTGTTTATCCTCCTCAAAGACCCTGCTGCAGATGGACACCTTGCGCTCATAATCCCACACCTTCAAGACTCCACTGTGGCTGCCCATTGCAAGAACTGGTTGATGGGGGTGGCAGGCTATCGCGTGCAGTGCCTCACAATGCTCCTGCAGCAGTGTCTGCAGCACACCACCCTGCGCTTTCACACGGATAACCGCGGAGCTGACTGTGGAAAGGACAAAGTTCCTACCGACAAGAGGGGCTATTAGGGGGCAAGTAGGACAAACCAACGTATATGTTTAGGGGCACCAACTGGCATCACGTCGATTCTCACCGGATAACAAATGGCTTGGCTTCCAGAGTGCAGTCCTCCACAAAACCCTTACCGCTATTAGGTGGAACTTCTTTTGAGAAAGAGATCGACGTGATTGGGTCAAGGTTGAATTCACTGTACCAGCTGATGAGCTTGAAGTTCTCATCATAGAATTTCACATGCCCGAGAGTGTCACCAGTCACAATGAAGCTAGGGAATTGAGGAATATACCAACAGAGCAACAGTTAAAGAACACCTACGAGTACCAGACTGTAATTAAAAATATATATGTAAATATTTGAATAGGAGTAAAGGAGTTTAACTCCAACCAGAACGATAAAGATCCTGTTTCCAACTTGCTTGAAACCAGGAATGTTTCATGTTCACCTGTCAGTCAGAGTGAGCACGGTGATGCCATCCTTCTGAAGGGGGATAAGCTTTACAGCTCGCCTAACAAGGGATCTTGAGGTAGAGGAGCTTCTAACCATGTCCCACAGCACCAAGTTGCCAGTGGCAGTGGCAGAGAGGGCCTGGTGCCCCCTCCAGTGGAACACAGACTGGCTCAGCATGCCCACAGCCTTGTTGAACGTCTTCATAAAGACAGTAAAATCACCAGTGAATGCAGGAAGGGATTTTCACTTGATTATTGCAATTGCTGCATCTTATACTGGTTTTATACTGTAAACAACTAAACACCTAGTGTTATTACCTTGTCTAATAGCTCTGGTGCGATAAAGTCAAGGTGTTGCCTGTCCTGAAATATTTTTGTAAAAACATCAGAAAAGCGAGTTACGTTAACATGTCAGTTTTCTGTCACACTACAAGAATTTGCTTGATTGCTAATTCATTATAGTAGAATCCAATCAGACTTTAACCCTAACCCAGTTTTTTTGGGGTGGAGTAACTTCTCAAAGAGGAAAACCCATTCACCACCTAGATAATTTACGACAATTGTTTTGAAATATCAGCCTTCTCTTGGCAGTGCCTGGTTTCTCCTGATTCAAATGTTTCCATACCACTTAAACACTTGACTGACGTAATCAACCTATCATCAAGTCTTTAATTTGAATAATGCGTCTGAGTGCTAGGGCAAAAACAAAAATGCGTATCCCCTGGGGTCCCCAGGAACAGGATTGGGAAACACTGTCCTAACTTCACAGTCTGGATAGGGTACTTTGATGTTGTCGGAAAGAGGGTTTTTTAATGAATGGGATGCTTCTCATTCTTCAAGGCTGTGTCTCCTGCTAATTGGATATCCTCATTTTGAATTGAACAAATCATAATCTATATTTTACTAAAACAGCACCTAATATAACCAAACTGTTTACTTCCTCATTGGAGCATTGTGGATGTAAATAAGAATGAATCAAAATGTTTTCAGATTTTCTGAGTGAATATTGCAGTTAAAAAGTCTCCAGTCCAGACTAGTGAGTCACGTGGGTCATGTCAGCCAGGCTACACTATCCACTGAGTTTTGAAGGACAGCCTTTTCTTGCCAGTGCCTTGGTGGTGTGATGCAGCTTCTATTTCCTGATTAATGATCCATCTGTGCTCACAGGGATATCCAAACACTTTGATATTGTTAAATACCATTTTCCTAATGTATGCATTTGTACTACTTCATCTCTAACTTCTGTAGAATGCTCTTTGGTCCGTCTTTTCTTTTAGATTGACACCCTGACCGCTGATCCTTCAACAGTGCCGTTTTATCCAGAATATATATCAGCAACATAAATGATTCACAGGTGGAGGCCTCTAGTAAGGTAATTGTGTCCCTGTGAGGGCAATGTTATTTGTCCATGTATACATGTAAAGAGAGCTTCCACAGCACAGAGGCAGCTGTGGAAGCTAATGCAAGCAAGATATTTCAGTAGTTTTTCTTATAAAACCAATGTCATCATACAATAAATCATTTTGAGTGTCAGTGTTTTAAAAGAAAGAATAACAATATTAACAGAAACATTAATGTACCATGTGTAATTCAGTCAAATAGGACAATTGGCCAAGGCACTGTATAAACAACATATTACTAATCCAGCCAAAAATCAAAGGTTTAAAAAAATATATTGTTAATGGCGAAAGACCCAGACTGCATATTTAAAGAATGTAGTAATCTTCAGAAGGAAGAGAGCAAGAATAACCAAAGGGCAAGCATCTGGCCACTTTCATTGAGGGAGGCCACTTTTGGCCACTCAACCTGTTTTAGGTGTGATTGGATTATTGTGTGATTGGATTATTTTCAAGTGAATTAGCTATCAAACTAATTCCCATATATCAAAAACAAAACAATTATAAAGAAAACTATGGTACTTGCCCTGGTATAAAATAAAACATGGCTCTCACTGTTGCTGATAAGCTGAGAACTGTCATTGGGATTGAAAAGAATGTGATCCTGAAGAGGAATTTGAATCAGAATTATACATTTTTGCAAATATACTCAAAAAAATATGTTCACTTATATACAGCAGCCAAAATACAGTATATTGAGACAATAACAGCTTACCTGACAACCAAACTTAAGATTGAGTTCTGTTAGACATGATGGAATCTCTGTCTCATTTGTCCAGTCCCATATGCAAACTCGCTGTGAACAGATCAGATAAAGTCCTGTCCACTATTTAGATGCAAGTTCAGTTAACATACACTTAAACATTATAGCATTCTCAACATTCCAAAAAAAGTACTGGTAGGTTTGACAGCATATGCTTTCCCTCAACTTTAATACAGGCCTTCAAAAACAACTAGCAACTCTTGGATATTTCGGCTTAATTGCACATTCTTTCCTATGTGAATTTCCACCTGCTTAAGATTCAGGCGATTTACTTGCTTACCTGCACTTTTCCAGCTCCAACTGTTACCAAGTATTTGGAGTCCTTTGACAGTGCCAAAGCTGCAACACCCTGCCCAGGGTGACTGTCAAATAATGTTTGCACAGGAATTCTGGAACAAAAGCCAAACAACCATTGTTTCAGAATAAAAAAAATAAACTAAATATAGATAAAATATGAAAGCACTGTTAGAACAAAGTGCTACCTTGAAAAGGAGTCCCAAATGATTACCAGATTTTCTTGTCCTTTGTCTGCTGTCACCAGCCAGCGCCTGTCCTCACTCACACACAAACACGAAATTGGGCTGCTGTGACCCTGTGGAAGGTGACGACCAGGTTTGTGTGAATACTATTGGCACTGAACAGTTATTACGCTGTAAAACTTACAATCTCATCTCAACCACGAAAATAACATCACAATAATCTAATCCGAGACAAACAACTTAACTGAGGGGAGTGTTAGAGCATATACCTAACTTTTAAGTATGCTGGTCTGTATATGACTTCTATTTACGGTTTGTATTTTCAAAACAATGGCAGAGCAAGACAAACCTCTGACACTTCTCACTGATTGGAAAGGAACATAATTTGTCAGCTGCATTTGGTTAAATGTTTACATATTTTGCATCATATCAGGAGTTTGAAAATGAAAACTAGTAATACAATCCAAGAAAACCATCAACTGACTGACTGACTGACTGAAAACGTTGTGTTAGTAGCTACTACTTTGCTGTTGACATTAAATTCATCAATATTGTAGCTTTATCTTGCACATATATCTCAACCATGGTAGCATTCAAATGTAAAAATATACTTAAAAACCACAAATCTTTTCCCAGCATGTGGCTTTGTTGAATGCATTGAAGCAACTGTTGGCTCTTACCTGAAGTAGGTGTTGCGAATTTGAAGTTTGGTCATAGATGACCGCAACATGGGAGCCACCATACAGGATTACTAGCCGATCCTTGTCCTGAAGGCTGAATACAGGAAGAGCCTGATTCATCCCAAAGGCCCATTCTAATGTCTGTCACCATACACAAAAACACTACTTCATTATCTTTTTTCAGATACGGAACTTTGTGATACTTAAATATGTAAGTTACTAAAAAATATAATAAAAGGCTGGATTCATATACCAGTGCATTCATTTTTACACTTGGCGACTGCTTTTGAAATGGAGGCATTGAGGTGGTTGTGTAGACTTGAGAGACAGTTGGATGTTCATGTATTTTATACTGATCTGTCTGGGGTTCCCAGTTTTGTCCACTGACAAGGTCACTCATTTCACCCTTCTCTTTATTATGCAGTTCTCTCTGTAGATCCTCTCCACGTTTGTCTGGGTCCTGTTCTTTTTCGCTGCCAGCTGTTAATTGCTGCTGCTCTGGAGGGTTTGGCAAGGGATCACTCTCGGTTCCAACCCCTGACATGACTTAACTTATCGCACGCCGACTGTGTTTTCATAGACCAGACAAATGCCAGTTGAATTAGAGCAGTAACCTAACCACGATGGTAGTAGCAAACAAGACAGTTTAAAGTTAGCTCAATATAGCTGTCAGTTTGCGTATGAAAATTTAGCTAGCTAACCAGCAAGCTAGCTAACTCGCATATTCCTACTACTAGCAAGCTAGCTAACTGTCCAAGTTAGCAAATAGGCTGTCATTTTTAATGGTGGAGCAAACAATAAAACAAGAGTTAAACAGTGCACATTGTAATTGCATGACTTAGCTAAATATTTGATGTGCTCACAAAAATACTCACTCCACAAACCATCGAATTGTCTGGCAGGCAGAACGCATCTTGTTGCCTAGTTACGATTCCCGGTATCAAGGGGGAGGGGTGGGCTGTTGCAATGACTTTGAGTCAGGTGTCAGACAACTTTCGTTACCAGAGCTGATGCACCCGGATTGATAATGCCAAAACACAGTATGTACGTAACGTCACACTTTTCAGAGATGTTTAAAACATTGAACTGCACGTGTTTTTGTTGTTGTAATGATTAGCAGAGCTAGCGAAAAACTTTCTAGTAACTGATTATCTCAATGTCTGGTTGATTGATGAAGGTAACGTAATTTAACAAATCGCACGAAAAAAGTTTAGGTTAAAACATGTATGCAATTAAAATGAACAGAAAAGCTATTTCCTTATGTGGAAAGTTAGTACACCCCTATCTTCATATAAAATGAAAAGTTGGGAAAATATTGCATGTCACTTGTGGGAGCAGGATGTCTTTTAGTGTTGTCAGGAAAAAACAAATGAATGTGGATGAAGCATAATAATGTAAAAGGTTAAAACAAAAACACTCAACAATTTTAAAAGTCTAAAAGTTATAAGTAATCAACAAAAACCGGACCCGTTTACAAGTCTTAAAGTGTTTCTAGCTAAATGGGGTGGAAGGAGTTATGTGTAAGTATATAAAGAGAAAAACGAGGTTGAATGTTTAAACTGGAAACAGGAGAAATAATTACCAATCTCTCCTGTTTTTATCTTTGTCCATGAGGTGAAAAATTGTACCAAAGGAAATAAAGGCAAAAGTAATGTAATCATCTTTCAACACTGAAAGCAAATGTAAACCTTTCAAAGAAAATATATTAAACAATGCTTTTTATTAGAACATGAATTTGCCATTTAATGACTTAATGTCAGTCATATTAATCAACGAGATCAAACTGTAGAGATGGAGAGGTCTAATCTGTCCCTGTGCAATCATGTCTGTAGTGATAACATGGGCAGTGCCACTGAAGCCATATTCAACATCCATAAAAGAAATTGTCTGATCTAACCAAATGCTCCGAGTGGTGTCATGATCACCTCTGGTTGTACTTCCAAAGTTGTTCCAAATTAGTAGGAAATATAACCAGTTGACTACATTAAAATGGCAGTCGCCTTCAATGGTAATATTCATTCTAGAATGTTTTATCTCAGGGAAGTCTTCTAACCATCTCTATTGCTGAAATTTGTCCTTTATTTATAGCCACTCTTTCATAGCTGGAGACCCTTTACTCCTGTTGATTACATGATCCTTATTATCTCTGGATGGGGACAATGTTGCACCTGTTGGAAAAACAGCAGTGAATCTCTTTAAGATTCTGAACAACCGGGTTATGATATGCATCTTGGCATTGCATTTGTTGGAACTTACTGTACATTACATCCAATGTGAACCACAGCAGTTCTATCAAAAAGTAAGTGGTCTAATATCAAACTCAATATGTAAAACACTCACCCCAGAAAACCTCTGCCCGACCACTGCTGCGGGGTAAGGCCCATTTGGGTTTTCTGGCCGTTTCGAATCACTGTAACGCTTAATTGTTTCTATGAAGAAAAAGGAAAGAAAACGTCATGCCTGGTAAATTACTGTTCCTTGCAAAAGTATTCAGACCTCTGACTAATTCTCATATTACTGAATTACAATTTCACATATTTTGTCAAGTTTGATATTTTTAGTTTAACACTGAAACCCAAAACCCAACATAAAGACAATGTCTCCTCACAACAGTTGATTACTAGTTTCAGTGATTTAAAATAATATATCAAACAGAACAAAATACCTATGTACCGTTTTTAATTAAGCAATATGAAAATTGGTCAGGTGTCTGAATACGTTTCAAGGAACAGAATCACTATAGAGATTATATTTCATATTGCTCTCACCATGATTCTCCATAACAATGAGATAATTTGGCATAACAAAACAGTGCAAATATTTATGACCTCATAAGAGTGTAACATACCCCTACACTATGCTGAACCACAGAGGCGATGTTCTGCAGGTTTTGGAAGTTTCCTGTGTTGACTGATCCAAATGATATGATTTCATCACCAACGCGCAGGCCCTAGGGGGAAAAACAATTTTATCATAACCAGAAAGAAAACGCTTTTTTTATAATCGCACAAAAACTAAGCAAATGTCAGTGTTCTATTGGCCAATAGGCCTAAGTAAATCTAGGAACAGTTAACACTCACAGCCTGGCAGGCAGGGGAGCCTTGTGAGACAGCATCCACACGGGCAAAGGGGGAGGGCAGGGTAAACTCCTGTTCCATCATGGACTCAGTCTGGGATCCTGCCTGGTCCTGCTCGCGCTTTGCCCTCTCTCTAGCATGCAGCCTGTGTAGGGCCTCCTCGATTTCCACCATGATAGCTTTGTGATCATTCTGTAGACCTGCCACAATGACAATAATCAAATCAGAAATCCAGTAGGCAGTAGTACATGAGTAGGGCAACTTATTGCACCAGAACTAGCCAGAATCAATCTATTTTATCACTGAATCTTGTCAAGTAACGTGTCGATATGTAATATTACACAGCAGTGCCAAAATCTGCCCTCTTACAATGGATACTGTGCCTCGCTGTTCTAATCTGGTACACATTAACATCTGCACGAGGAAAGCCTTCTGCGTCAACCAGAGGACCTTCCATTCCAACGCTTTGCTAAAAGAAAACATACAGAAATTGTTTTGACAATCGTAGGCGTCAATCATATTGTTTCTTATGTATGACATTAACAATATTTACAAGTGAAAAAAGGTGACGTAACGTTGATTTTACATCTTAACGTTAGCAACTATGACATATTGATAAGTAAACATTGTTAGCCTGTTAGTTTGCTAACGTTAGCTGGTCCGCAATGTATCCACGTGTAACGTAACAAACTTACATCCTCCAAAACTCCATAGTAAGCTTTAATTTGTTCTTCAATGTGGTCTTTCTTTTTTATAAGACTTTGGACATCTTCCATTGTTATTGTCACATTTTCATCGTTATTTTCCTCCGTCATCTTCATGGTTACTCGTTCGGAAATTCAAGAACTACAACCAGAGAAATTATACAACTGTGGAGATCTACATCTCTGTAGTTCGACAGCAGAGGAACGGTTAACCAATCGCATATAGGTTGTCATGCTGAGTCACGCAGTTGCTAAGCTAATCGTCACGAAAACCGTTACTTCATTTACATCCAATGTACGCAATTTTTTATCAAGTAGCTACTGTATCATGTGCAATTTGACACAAAAGAATGGCTAGGCATGCCTAATTACATGCATTTTCTGTCTTATTTTGTGACTTGACACCTACAAAACAAAATACCTTGTAAATGAAATGTTTAATGTTACTAAGGATTATTGGTTGTTAAAAATAAAAGGGATTTGTACATTTGAACTTCCATGCTCATTTTATTAATTAAAAGTGAACTCAATGGAAGTGAACCTCAAAGTTCCAACATTAACATGTGGCTATGTAGGGCACTTTAGACAAGTGCATAGGGCAGAAGGGCTGGTTTGGAAACCACAAATACTCATTACTCCATGTGGTAATAATGTTACTTTTGTATTTAGCCCATTGGCACCTCTGTAACACCTAGCAGGCAGTCCAGTTCCGAAACAAATTTAATTTCATTTTAGCCAGTGCCAACACACCTACAACGGACACCCGGGCCCACTCTCCCTCTTTCCTATTTTAGCCTGTCTAGTATCGGTGTTGGTTTGTGATCCATCCCTCTAGCATCACTTCCTTTCCAGGGCTCAGTCTCATCAACCATGGACTGGAGCATAACCCTGCTAAGCTTTACCTAAAGTATTAAGAACTGCTTTTCATATAGTAGTTGAAAGAAAAAGGAAATAAAGGTAAGTTGAAAGAATGAAATATTTTTCTTGACAATGTAGATAGATGAATAGGTTCTAGGCAAGTATGCCCATATACCATATAATGGCTGATTTCTTCATCTGAAGTGGTGATAGTCAATTGTTATAAAAGTATTAAGAAGTGTTATCTGCAATCTCCAGCAGGGGAGCCAAAAGATTTCTTGATTTCAAAGACGGATCATCAACATTTCCGGGAAGTTTTTTTTACTCACTGATGAAACGCAGGCATTTGGTGTACAATGGTGTTTTGTTCCTGTGTGTAGATTAATAACTCAGAGGAACTTGAAAATTATTACATTTCTATTCAGCTTTTTCTTTAATAAAATGTTCTGTTGTACATTCACCAACAATATTTTTTCATGATCGTTAAACATGTAATTTCAAACATATGTACTTCACAAGTTAGTGCTATTAAAGAATACAATACAAATACATCAGATATTAACTTCACCATTTAAATATAAACATGCAAGGTATTTAACTGTACCTTTAGTTTAAGTGATATTGTAAAGTAATGTCATCAAAAATCAGAAAACATTGAATAAAGTATTCTACTTCGACTGAGACCGCTCTACTTCAGAGGGTTCATCTATGACAGGTTTCACGGTTAATTAACTATTTCATCAGGTTTCCCTGGGCACTTAGGTATTTCATTTAAAAAATATTTTTTCTTCCCCTCTCAATTTTATGAAACACAATTCGTTATTACAGCCATGTCCCATGGCAGAAGGTCCCAACTGGCTTTGGAGAGTTAAGGATGAAGTATGACCGAAGCAGATCGGGCCAAGACATTATGCTTCTTATCACACCACTTGCTCAGCCAGGACATTTCCTTTAAAAGCTATACACTTTTATAACAGCGCATTCTCTTTCAAAACACAAGTGAGATGGCAGGGGCTGGACCCACCACAAGGAGTTGCCAGAGCGCTTAAGATAAATTAACCCTGTCCCAACATCCCTACCAACCACCTAAGATATATAATAGCAGCATTCAATCTTATGTCTGCTCACTACCCCAGTAAGTGCTCAAATGTTCCAAAAACTATTGTCCTACAGTGCAGATATTTGACTTGCAGGATTCAAGAACAATTTCTCTTGATTTATTAAGTATACATTTCTCATAGTAAAACAAAATAAGGAATGTACTGACAAATGAAACTATAGAAACGTTAAACAAGGTCAAAGGTGTAAACAGATGACAGCACGTTGCCTGTGAAATCAAGTAGCAGAAAGACCTGCTTATTTACATGGGTTTCAAGATCAGCAATTGCCACCAGGTTGTGCTGTTGTGCAAAGTTGGCATTAAGGAATACAGAGGCATGTTTGTTTTTGAGGATCCCTCCAAACCAAAATGTGTGCCATACTGTCCTACTCAAAAAACCTTATATTTTGAGTTCCAGGAAAGTTAAGTAGGGTTAATCTTTGACAGGTTTCACGGTTAATTAACTATTTCATCAGGTTTCCCTGGGCACTTAGGTATTTCATTTAAAAAATATTTTTTCTTCCCCTCTCAATTTTATGAAACAATTCGAGGATCCCTCCAAACCAAAATGTGTGCCATACTGTCCTACTCAAAAAACCTTATATTTTGAGTTCCAGGAAAGTTCAGAGGGTTCATCTATGACAGGTTCTTCCCCTCTCAATTTTATGAAACACAATTTTGAGGATCCCCCCAAACCAAAATGTGTGCCATACCTGCCAACTTTGCACAACAGCACAACCTGGTGGCAATTGCTGATCTTGAAACCCATGTAAATAAGCAGATCTTTCTGCTATTTGATTTCACAGGCAATGTGCTGTCATCTGTTTACACCTTTGACCTTGTTTAATGTTATATTTTGAGTTCCAGGAAAGTTAAGTATATTAGACCCAGGACTAACCCAGTCTTGATACAGCTAACACTCCGTGTCTGTTAAACAAGTGTTGTAGTTGGACTCTTGATCCTCTAGTGTCACAACTGACTGGTCTTCAACATCTGTCTTTGTTACTGTAGAGACAGAATGGCTTTGCAAAGACTCTGACTGGGCTTTGATTTCTTCTCGTGCTGGAGCAGACTGGGCTGTCACCTTGTCTACATCTGCCTGGACCGACAGGACCCATTGCTGTAGCTGCTCTTTGAGGATCTTCATTCCTCTGTCCACCTCCTCCTGTCTGCACTTTACGTCCTGTAGTTTGTCTTGAGTCTCCCTGGCCATCTTCTGCCTCTCACTGCCCCTCTTTAAGGGGGCACGGCGTCCCTGCATGTACCCTTCAAACTCCTCTTGGTCAAGGTTGAGTGCTGGTCCATCTAGCTTCTCAATAAATGCTACAGCGCAAGACTACGTTGAGAACAAAAAAAGACAATTACCAAAAAGGACTGAATGATCTCAGCACAAATTGTTCAAGACTGTAAAGGAAATTGTGCACAGTATGCATGTGTTTATTATTAACTCACCAAATTGGTGAAGTAATAGCCACTTTCTCCTGCCATCAGAGTGTGTGGGAGGCCAAAGCGGATCACATACTGCATGTTGGAGTAAAGTCTGGGGGGGTTGGCCTTTAGCACCACATAAATCAGGCCAGACAAGAAGTCGTCAGCATTTGCTGGCTCAGTATTTGAGGTGGAGAGAGCCTTGAAGACATTCTGACTGCACTTAGACACGCATGCAAGCTTGTCTTGTGGAGCTCGCTTGGCATCCATCTCAATTATGGCTGAGGACAGTAACAGTTTTAGTACACAGGCGGAATTCCTGAAGTCTGGAACTTTTTTTTTTTAAACAAATTTACAAATTTAATTGTGAGATTGCACTGTTGCTCCTGTCATCTTTTATCCAAATAAAAGAATTTGTCTTCCATTACCTGTTATAGCAGGCAGAAAGGGATCGCTAAAAACCTCAGCCTTCTCATCAGGGAAAGGCACCCTCAGCATCTGGGGGGTGACCCAGTTTAAGGACCTGTCAAAATTCAATTGAAAAACAAAAGTTGAATCACTGTAGTAGATAATTCATTAACATCACTAAAGATCTTGGTGATGCTGGATAAACACTGGCCTGGTGAGGGAGTTTGATAATAATGTCAGATTGAGTTGAGACAAGGTTAAGCAATCTAACCGTATCCTCTTTTGGAGAGCCAAGTCTTTCACTTCATCATCACAGCTGTCATGGCAGAAGACCCACTTGTGAAGACGTGTCATGATTAACTTCTCCATGTGCTCCATCACCTGAGAGAGCTGAACCTCAGGTAGACCTACCAGAGCCGGCACAGTGAACAGGTATGTGAAGTTGGGTACAGGGCAGAGTCAGTATGCTCTATGTTTACACTTTACTACCGAATGTAATGATTAGGGACAGAATTTGCCAGTGGGATTGGTTCACCCTTTCTTGCCAAAGCTTTTTTCAAAGAATTTCTGCCATTTAGTTTCCCAGCCGGACTATAAATGCTGTATAATTCTAACTGATAAAGTGCAGCAGTGGCAGCCACAGACTGTGTGGACTGTAGCCTACCAGTTAGTGGAGCACTGAAAGTAGGACCGCTACAACTAATCCACAACAAATTTCATTATCAATTTAGAAGTGAGAAATTGTTCATTTTAAATGGATGGTTGAGTTAAGCATAAACATTAGCCCAACCAAATTATGGGCTACCAGTGCACATAGTTTGTTAACAGCTAACCAGTGCCTAGCAGCTAAGAGCATGCCCTATGGTCCTGATGGATGCCATGATTGTCAGAATTCACAAATAGATGATATAGACTGCCGAGGAGACAAGTCATGTCACTTATAGTTTAATCGCTCGCTAATACTGACTTTGCTACTGTTGTGTAGACATGTTTTCTAACTACACAGCCACAGAGATGCAAATGTCAAACACTGAGACACAAATTTCAAACCTAGCCGTAAAACAGCTGAGCAGCCAATTGTCCAATTACTTTGGTCCCCTAAGATGGTTGGAGTATGTATGGAAAAGGCTGTAATTCCAACACGGGTCCTTCACCGTTGATGTATTGTAATGTAAGCACGCTCAAAGCCAACAGTCTGCACTTTAACCTCTTAGTCATTGATTCATTTCAACTCCAATGTGCCGGAGTACAGAGCAAAAACAACAAAACTTGTATCACTGTTCAAATATTCATAGATTGCAATGTATATCATACCAATACGTGAATTTAGGTGGATTATTCCTTTCATCAAAGAGAAACATAATAGGCCCACAATAATTCAAATCCAACAGTAACACAGCAGCTTAGAAACAACAAATGGCCTGAATACTCACTCCTGAAATGCACAGCAATGTTCTGGTAAAAGTCTTGAACAAGGTCAGACTGCTTCTGCACTGGCAGATCCTGGAAAAATAATATAACATTAAATTCACATATCAAGACTGTGGTTAAGAAGCACAAGATGCAGATAAGGGAAATTCATCTGAAAATTCAGTGTCAAAAACAGAAGTTGAAAAAGATTACTAATTGCGGAGATAAAACTGGCGATTACGGAGAGGAAGGAAAAGAAGCACATTACGTGGTAAGCCTCCATGGTGTTGAGAAAAGCAGTACAACGAGACTGCAGACGCTGAGAGGAAGGCTTCCTAAGTAGCTTTAGGAAGCTGGTGAAGTCTCCCGGCTCAAGGCTCTGATAGGCTTTTAAGGCAGCTGCCTCGCCCTCTGAAGACTCTGAAAGGGCATAAGGAGCCTCAACGTTGTTGCTTCGTAACACTTTTGATTAAAACCTTTGACATTGTTTGCATTCAATCGCTTCAACCAATGAGTGGACTGTGTAGAGGGAATCACCTGGGCGTTTAAGAGGGGATGAACCACTCCAGAAGAGCCTCCTCATCGTATTAACTCGCCGACCCTTTTCCATATTCTTCTTTTCCTCAAATTTAGAGAACGTAAGGGGAAAACCTGCATCATTGCAGGGCCTAGCAAAAAGGAAATATTTTAATATTTACCAATTCACCGACTGCCTACGATGGACTTGAGTAACCAGTGTTAACAAATGACAATAAAACCCTTACCCAGTGTCCTGCTGGTCAGCCTCTGCTTTGCGTGTTCGTTCTCGCCAGCATTTGGAACAAAAGCCCTGCCATGCAGGGTTGCCATAATAACCACATGAATCCTTACAGAGAAGCTCAGCTTTTGTGACTCGGATTCCCCTCTGTTGCTCCGCCGCCATACTTCACCTTTCCTCTAATCCCACCAGCTGATGCAGTACCCATAAAGAAAGTGATCCTTCTGTTAACCTCCAGTGAACTTTATTCTGTTTGTAAAATTACTAAAAACTCTTGAAGTTGATAAAATCTTAATAAAATCATTAAATAAATGATTAGCTAACATGAACCATAAGGTACCACCTTTTTTCCATAGTGGTAAGTGGTAAATAATTTACAAAATAGTTGATTCCCATCCATTGGTAGGCTTTTCATACAGATCAATAAAATATACGCCTTAGCAAAACAATTCTTCAGCAAAGCCGTCCGGAATGTCACTATTAACCTACTCAAGTGAGAATAAGTCAGGTTTGCAGTTGAAAAGTATTGCCTACTTCACCCATGTAGTGTGTAGTTCCAGTTGTTAAATACACCACCAAATGTCGAAAAAGTAATTAAGTACTGAAAACAAAACCTGGAGGTTAATTTAATAGCCTAATACTAAGCTACAGTACCGCAACATTTTTAAATTACAGCTGTGGCTACACTGCAGTACTGTAGTTTGTTGAAGTTCAATACTGCAACAAGCTACATACCCAATACTAAATATTACTACCATCCCAGTTCGCTAGTTACAGTATATTTACCGTGGCCTAAATAAATCTATCGTAAATATTACAAATAGACCATCACTACGTTAACATTTAACTATCCCGACCATTGTCAATGTTTAGCTATCTGACTAGCAAGCGTTTGAAGTGCTAACGACGTAACGTTTGTTGTGCTAACCTTCGCTAAAGTAGTATCTAACTTAAGCAAAACCCGTCTAAGATGTCACCAAAACATAAATAACTAATCGTCATGCAATCATTATTAAGCCACATACCCAGATACCAAATTATTAAAAATCAAACCAAATATAACCCGGTATCTATCAAAAAAGAAACTTACGATTTTAACCTGACGTGCGATCAACAGCATCGACGTGAAGCTAGCCACACTGTGGTCACGTGACCATGCGGGTTAATTTCCAAATTCTACGTTACAACTTTTTGTTATAGCTTCCTAAGAGTTTGAAACAAATTAATATCACAATATCACCACTATCCTTGTAATTGTTACTGGTTTTGAACTGCATCAATTCTTAACAGAAAAGGTGTTTAACATGTTTTGAGGATCTTTCCAAATAGGGTCAGTGTGTCTATGGTTAACGCTACGGTCCGTGTCTTACCAGCAGTGATGTTAGGCATGCTGTCTTTGTCTCTAAATGTTCTTTCTAAACCTGATTGCATGGCTATGAAAAGCGAACTTACATTCACTTCGCAGGTGTTGAAAAAGTTCACTTTCTATTATTACTTGGCTGGTCATTTAGGAAATTTCGTTAAATACGAATCCAACCCGATCCAACCATAAAACTGGGATCCTTAATCCATACAAGGTAGCTCTTACTCCACCTGTGCTTGAGTAATATTCTGAAAGTTTGGTAGGAAGAAATGTATTTAATTTCAAATTCATTTAGCAACGGCAGCAAGGCCTGACAAACTATTATATCATGGTTTTAACCTTGCAGTGAGGATATAGTGTGTATTAATATTTCAACAAATGTGTTTTGATGCGGAACTTAGAGTTAGCTATATTTATTCAATACAGAAGAGTGGACACAATTTGTAGCTGATTCTTCTCTAATTTTCTGTACGGTTTTTTATAAACCCTGTGCTTCTGCAACTGCACTACTCGCTTGCGTTATATTTTTAAGGCACTGAAAAGGTCTTTATATGTGAATGATAGATCTACAATTTCGTTGCAATTAAAAATATTTAAAAAATTTAGATTTTGAATAAAGTACTATTACTGTTATTGCGTTAATGTGAACAAAGGAATTTGTTTTGAAGGTATTTACATAAATGTTATTGTTATTGTGTCTTGTTTCATTTTACAGAGCTATGATCAAATCCCAACTTCTATAATATATATATTAAAAAAATACATCACAGCAAAGCATCCAAAAATGTGTTCTCCCAATCTGATCAAATGGAATGTTAGTATGTGAGTGGTTGGCATTTTTTTTTAATGAATATTAGGCAAATAATTGATAATAGACCACATTTTATATTTCAAAGTATCAAAAGCTAGACTTTTTGCATGTTATCTTTTGTGGTGATGAACTCAGTGCCTTAGCTCTTCCTAAGTGAATTTGGGTGGCCATCTGTGGCCTAACCCAATATTTTCACACAACATAATCTTTAGTTTACCAAAATGGTGATAAAACAACAATATAAACATTTAATAATAATAATAAACTCAGCAAAACTCTTGGTAAGTTTTAAATGTCCATGTAGAGCAAGCATTTGCTTGTCACGTTGATGGCTTGAGTTTCTTCTTCTTTGCCTTCACCATCTGAGGCAATGGAATTTTGAAGGCAGTCCTACAAGGCAAAAACATTTAAAGATGACTAAACAAATTAACACAAAGTTACCACACACTCCCCCTACTTGTCCCAACATCTACAACAGGAGTAAACTGTACAGGAACACAGACAGGCCACAAAGGCAGGCTATATTAAGTGGGTGAGACCACTCTAGCTGCTTATTTCCCCTGCCCTGGCTCTATTATTGTAGTCAGGGCAGTGGCAATGAGTAATCCAGAGTGCCTTTCCACTTTTGCTGCTTGCCTCTCCTGCCTCAACCATATTTCCAGTGTAATGTCGTCGTCGTCCCCGACAATATTTCCAGTGTAATGTCTGTCCCCTCCCATCTTACTTTCGGGGAAACCAGGTGGGCGCAATTAATGATGAGGTAGAACATAAAAAACAGCAAAATTAGGACATCAAAGGGCTGTACATTGCTGCTCTACAGTCTCGTGTAGTTTCCTTCTCTTTCATATCCAAGAGGGACATTCCTTTTCACTAGTCTTTAACTTTAGTCAATTCAAAATAGTCCATTTACAAATCAGAATTATGAAATGAAAAAGTTTAACGGTGCCATTGATTTCACCCTAATTCAGGTAAGGCAAAATATCAAAATATGTTAAACTAACTGAATTCAAAACATGCATCTGTGTTTGGCTAATGTGAAGGCACTTGCGTGAGTGCCTTCACGCTCAATGTGAAGGCACTCACGCAAGATGGATGGAAATGCATGAAACGCACACATTTATACCAGAGATATGTATCCCTAAAGATTTTGGCATGTCCATTTAGAATTTTCTTTATGATTTATGACCTGATTGGACATGACTCCAGAGTCATCAGGAGCAATAAGCCAATTAAGTTGAAGGTTCCACAAGCCATTACACAGACAAAAGCCAGACGATTGCATTTCATGTTAGGGCTTAAAAAGAAAATGTTGACTTTTTGTGCATTAAATCACACTGGATCCCAAAAATCTAGAAACAAAGTCTGATGCATCAGGCAAAAATCTGTAGTACTCACTCGCAGGTTGTGCAGATAGGACTGAAGTTGCAGAATACTACAAGAGTATGAAAAGAGAAAGGTTTGTTCATTAGGACTTGAATTAATATCAACAGCTAATTTACACCACTTATTTGAAATGAGCATGCATACACATATATAAAAACTTACTTGACAAACACACTGAGCAGACATAACCAATCTCAATGAGGTTTCTGTGGCAAAAGCATGCTGCTCGGTAATCTACATGGACAGGAGGTGGCAGTACCAGTTGGGAGCGTTGGTCAGAGTCTGGCAGGAATACCCACTACACAGGAAAGACACAATGTAACCAACATCACATACCAAAAAAGGACATTACTGAAAAGTTCACTAATCTTTATCTTCAACAATATTTTCATTTTTGACCTCACCAGAAGATATTGTGCCAAAGCAATCTTCTGTGGTATCATCAAATACAATCCTCCGGTTATGTCACAGGCCTGTAGAGACAAATGTAAATGCCTTAAGGGGGGCTCTAAACCCTTTTATTCACATCTGTAAGACATAAAGTAATCAAAACATACCTGCTGTAGGAGACCTGAGTCTGAGTCCAACACACAGGCATCTATTAGGATACTCTGTAACAAGAAAAAATAAAAGGCACCACTTTATTATGCTTAAGGTAAAAAAAAAGATATACCAAAGGAAGCTAAAACTAAGAAGAACAAATGTTACCTGCTTTTGGGCAGCAAATATCACATTCATGAAATTCATGTATTGCAAAGCACAGTCCTCTGCAGCTTTTATGACCTATTACACAAGGACACAAGCACATTTAAATGACATTTATCAAATGAATATCCAACATTAAAAACAGACTCCTGTGAGGTCTTACCAATATCCTTGACTTCATTTCTTGTCCAGCTGAAAAATGCAGAGACATGGACCATAAAAAAACTCCCAAGTCTCATTAAATCTAGTGAAATCAGTATTGTGGGAAAAATCAAAGTCATTTAAATGCTCCGAATACCTTCCAACTCCTTGGTGACTCTGTGTATATCTGAATATGGAATGTAAAAGTAAAATACAAGCAACAATTTGGCTTACATTGGTTCTAAGTTTAAAAAAAGCATGGGTGGATATAATGCATAGTGGGGTGTTTGTACATCATTGATAAAGGTTAACGAGAATTAATTTGACTTCCATGTTTTTGACAGCCCACCAATTAATTTGAACAAAACTTTCCATACATATTTTATTATCGTATAGGTACTCAGATTATTACTTTTAAGCCCTGAATGCAAAAACAATCAAGCGATGTGGTCAGCTGACCCATTTGGCATACCATTCCGTATGCCATTTTGTGTGGCATAAAAATGGCATACAAAATGGCAAGAGTAAGCAGTAATTGACATTTGTGTGGCAAACTATCCGTAAGCATCCATAAAATCTTACAGTGTTGTAAAACTATTTAATCACAATGTCAATTACTGCTTACTCAGACCACTGCACCACATGGAAGTCCAAAATTAAATACTTTCACTGGAAAGGTCAATGACCAAAAAAGTGTAATTGAAATTGGACTTATCCAGTTCAATTTATGTATTTTAGCTGGTACATTATTGACATTTACATTGAATTGACATTTGGACCTCCAAACCATCTTTGTGATACCATTTCAATGAAATGTCAATTTTATTGTACTGACATCAATCATATGGGCAAGTTAACTAATTTTACACAGTCTTATTTTCACTCTTTTTGTGTCTGAAGTTCATCCCCAAATAGATTCTGATGTAATACATATTGGTTTGGAGACCATGTCAAATATGGTGGTGGATCTTTGATATTATGTTTTTTTTTGCACTGTTAGAGCCCTACATTGTAATTACTAAGCATTTTAATAAAAAGGATACAGCAGAGAGCTTTGGCAAGTGATCCAGCCAATAGAGTATCTGTCTGGTTGCCCTTCACTTCAGCTGTAACACATCAAGTTTAGGTTATTAGAGTTTCACACCAAACACTGCTTAGACCTACGGTGTTATTTTTTGGCAATGAACAGGAAGATTATGCTGTACTTACTTCTTGACATGAGAATCTTGATCTCTTCTGCCATGATGTCATTGGCAACTGACAAAAGCTCATACTTGCCATCCCCACTTGTTGATGGATTGTCATCCTCATGACCATCTCCAGATTTCCAAAGTTTAAAAGGATACAGAAAATGACTGTCACACATGACAAGGGGATGAAGAAGAGATTTGCAATTAGAACACACTATCACCGAATTACAGAAACCAGCATTAAGAAGTACTGTTCATCAACTAACAAATGACAATGTTGATTACCTTTCTTGACAATGGCTTGCAATTATGGCCAGCTTGTTGTTCCTAGTCATGACTAGGTGGGAGTTACCCATTACCATGACAGCATCCAAACACTTGGATAGAGTGAACTAAGGGAAGGACAAACACAATTAAACATATTTCAGTCCAACGACCCATTTGAAGTAGAGGCTATATCTGTAGATGAATGGTTACATACCTGAGGCTCTCTATTAGCTTGCTGGCCCCACCAAATAGGATTGACATCCACTACAATGACCAGAAGACTGACTTCATCTTCTGTATGAAAGCACAGAAATGGTTATTGTTTTCATAAGAACAACTAATTCAAGACTTTTTATCATCCATTAATTTTTGTATATCAATTATTGATAACCACCGTTACTAATTGTTAGCTAGTGTATCATTAGCAAGGTAGCCAAATAGCTAGACAACTTTAGCAAGCCGTGTCGCTGTTAAATTCCTTCAGAAAACCAATTAAATCCTAATTTTGTCGCAAGTTATATTATATAGTTTCAAATCTGAATTATTGTTTGAATTGATGATATAAAGTGAATATCTTCACTTACCAGATGCCATCACCATACCATAGCATGCTATGTAACTGGTAGCCAGTGCTCCAACTAGAACCCCACCCCATTTCTTCCCAAAACAACCAATGAGAAATAACTTACGTCATCAAATTGCGACATTTGATACTCCATCCCAAAAATGAACAAACATTTACATTAAAGTATATATCCGTGCGACAGAAGTAGATAATTAACGTATTATATTTTACACACGTCCGGGACTGTGTTTTTTACAGTCTAAAATGTAAGAAGCAACTCTTGAAATAGCGTTATCCGCGTCAGAGGAGGGAAAACGTGTCTGTTTCGTCAGTCGTTTCATCAGCTCTAATTTGGTACATAGATAGCTTTCTAGTTATCAACAGTAAGTTGTCAAATACGTTTAGCTGGCCAGAAAGATCAAACTATTCAAGTATTCACGTTCATCGGACCCGCTTTCTGTTTCTGTGGCTGTCCTCTTTTTTGACAGAATGGATGAAGATGGTGAGTTGACATTTGATTACGGCGTTCTATAAAAATGTATAGAAAGGTCAACTTTTAATTTAGGTTAAATTGTTCAAAGAAACAATGAGAAATATTTTATCAAAAACATGTCAAAATCATTGTGACTCCTGCTTTTAGTTATTTTTTGCACACTCTACTTCTCAAGATAACAGCACTGTCATAATGTTTGATATGATGGTAGAACACACGGCAAGGGATCTGAGATCATTCATACATGCAGTCTCTCCAGTTCCTTCAAAGCCCTTGGTCCATGCTTGTCAACTCTCCTCAGCTCAGCTCACCCCACCCCAGAGGTTTTCAGTGAGGTTTCGGGCAAGGGACGTGTGGCCATTACAAAGCCATTTTTGTGTGGATATGGTGGAATGCTTTGGATCATTGTCATGCTGAAAGGTCCAACAAAGACACAGTTGTATCCTTCTGACAGAGGAATTTTGTTGTAAAATATATCTGTACATAAGATTCCATGCTGCCATGTGACAAGGTTCCCAAGGCCTTTAAAAGCAAAGCAGCCATCTCTTTGATGCAAAAAGCAAAAGCAAACTGAAGCAAAAGCAAAACATCTCTCATCCACCACCATACTTCACAGTGGGGATTAGGTGTTTTCTACTTTCCTCTTTTTATGCTAAACCCAGCTCGGTTGTTTTTGCCGAAAAAGCTACAATTAGTTTTTTCTCATCTGACCATAGAACCTGGTTTCAGTCAAAGTTCCAATTATGTTTAGCAAACTCCAGGCATATCAGTACTTTACTAAGAAAGAAGCACAAATATCCAGTTGCTAGGGTCCAGATGCCTATGTTTAGCAAACTACAGATTCACCTGGAGTTTGCTAAACAAAAGTAACTGGATATTTGTGATTCTTTCTTAGTAATTATTATTATATTCACAATTAACTCAAAATTACCTGTAATCATAGTAGCATCGACCTTGTAGAAGTATTTTCCAAAGTAATACAGTACATTATTTACCATGTAATTTCTAAGTGGTTCATCTAATATGGATGTATCAAATTAAAGTTGACATCTGCACTTGAACCTAGACTGAATTCAATTATAAAATGTTGTAGTACAGAGCCAAAAACAACACATCACTGTCCAAATACACTGCTCAAAAAAATTAAGGGAACACTTAAATTACATATCGGGTCTTGATGAAGGAAATATATTAAAGATCCAAATCTTTACTGTACATTGCGTACAGTAAACATAACAATGGTCAATGGAAACCAAAATCACCAACCGATTGAATAACAGCAGTCAGGGTACCGTTGGCTAGCACATGGAGGTCTGTGCGACCCTCCAAGGATATGCGTCCCCAGACCATCACTGACCCACCGTCAAGCTGGTCATGCTGGGTGATGTTGCAGGCAGCATAACGACTTTTTCACATCTGTCACGTGCTCAGTGTGAACCTACTCTCATCTGTGAAGAGAACGGGGGGCCAATGGTGACCTGCCAATTCTGGTGTTCTCTGGCGAATGCCAATCCAGCTACACGGTGCTGGGCTGTGAGCACAGGTCCCACTAGAGGACGTCGGGCCTTCATGCCACCCTCATCGAATCTGATAGTTTGGTCAGAAACATCCACACCAGTAGCTGGAGGTCATTTTGTAGGGCTCTGGCAGTGTTCCTCCTCGCACAAAGGAGCAGATACTGGTCCTGCTGCTGGGTTGATGCCCTTCTGCGGCCCTGTCCAGCTCTCCTCATGGAACGGCCCGTCTCCTGGTATCTCCTCCATGCTCTTGAGACTGTACTGGGAGACACAGCAGCAGGACCAGCATCTGCTCCTTTGTGACTACCTGTGCAACCTTAGTGTGCTGCAGGTACCGCATCATGCTACCAGTAGTGACAAGGACACCAGCAAAATGCAAAACTAGAGACGAATCAGTCAGGAAGGATAAGGAGAGGGCAATTGTCTGTGGCCACCACCTGCAAAACCATTCCCTTTTTTGGGGTTGTCTTGTCACTTTCATTTGCACCAAAACAGGTGACATTGATTCACAATCGCTCATGCTTCCTAACTGGACAGGTCGATATCCCTGAAGTTTAATTGACTTGGTGTACTGTGATGATTACTGTGATGATACTGTGATGATTACGTGTTCCCTTAATTCTTTTGAGTGGTTTACTTTTGGATGCATGCATGGCTGGTTTTGCCTGCAGTTCCTCTCATTGGGGAGTTGCTATCCATGTAAATTAAAATATACAGTAAGATAGGCTTTTCTTAATGCTTGTAATCAAGTAATGTGCATTTCACACTTTTTGTATGGATCATGTGTTTCGATATGACTTTGACTGGCCATCTCCTTACAGAGCTGGTTGAGTACTTCCGGACACAGATGAGACAAGACCCTGAGGTGCCCTCTGCTGTGGCAGCTATCCGCACTCTCCTGGAGTTTCTCAAAAGAGACCAAAGTCAGTACTATTCTACCCTCCTTTACCCATGTAGTGCATTGAAAGGCATATGTCGTGTCTGATAGGATTTACTAAATTCAAGAAATACCCATTACTTCTGAAGAGCACCAGATGTTTGAAGAAGGATCGCCAAAGAGACAAATTGTTGCATTGACTTGCTGGATGATGTATGTCTGTGAAAAGGTGAGACCATCCTGGGCCTGAGAGAAAACCTGACCCGAACCATTGGGCGTCTAGGGGAGGCCGACTCCTCGGTGGCTGTGTCATCTGGTGGGGAATTGTTCCTCCGCTTCATCAGCCTTACATCACTGGAGCACCCTGTGAGTAGAGGGCCCGCGTTCCTCCAGGCTGCAACTCCAAACCTACTTTATGATTCTGCATGTATTCAAACCTCATGCAAGGTGCTCGAGTGGTCTAGCACACCCTGATTTGAGATGTATTTAGATGTCTTTTTTTTGTCTCCCTAACAGGATCTCTCTCAATGCAAGAAAGTGATGGTAGAGAGAGGGGAGCTCTTTCTAAAGAAAATATCCCTTTCCAGGAGTAAAGTAGCGAAACTCTGTCATACCTTTATCAAGGATGGAGCTGTAAATACCTCTATTTTAATAAATAGCATTTTATCAAAACTCCCAAACCTGCTACACAATGACTCCACCTCTGACATGGTGTTCTGTCATTCACAGAAAATACTGACACACTCCTCCTCCCGGGTAGTTCTGAAGGTACTGGAGAGTGCAGCAGCTGACAAGAAACGCTTCACTGTCTACGTCACAGAGTCACAACCAGACGCTGCAGGGTGTGTGCTTAACACCGACACATGCATTTAAGTAAAATGCCAAATGAAGTCTGCAAGACCTACACAGGAAAGAATATTCACAAGTATACTATTGTCTCTTTCAGGCAGAAAATGGCAGACAAATTACGGAAACTATACATTCCGGTCACAGTGGTCCTTGATGCTGCTGTGGGGTGAATTTGAAAATCATTTCAGTTGGTTCATGAAATACCCACCTTTGTTTCATACAGGTCATCTGTATAATGGAAGCAGTCAGTGTGTTCTATGTATTTTATACATTAATGAAAATAAATGTATTTAAGGTATATCATGGAAAAGGTGGACCTGGTGATTGTGGGTGCAGAGGGAGTGGTGGAAAGTGGTGGCATTATCAACAAGGTATATCTACAGCTAACTGCATGACACACCTATCGGATACATTTTCAGCACTCTTTTATATACTTGGATTATTACCATTTACACAATGGTCAATTCTTTTCTGCAACTCATTTGACAGATTGGTACCTATCAACTGGCAGTGTGTTCCAAGGCTCACAATAAGCCATTCTACGTTGTGGCAGAAAGTTTCAAGTTTGTCCGACTCTATCCTTTAAACCAGCAAGATGTCCCGGACCGATTTAAGGTAATACCAGCAACATCTGGTCACAGGGCTGTAGTGATATTGCTATAATTATTTTGTTGTGCTATTCAGTTGTCTCTCTTGTCTCTGTATTTCAGTATAAAGCAGACACTCTGAAGGCAGTGGAAGACCTAGCAGAAGAACACCCAATGATTGACTACACGCCGCCATCGCTGATCACACTTCTCTTCACTGACCTGGGGGTCCTCACTCCTTCCGCAGTCAGTGACGAACTTATTAAGTTATACTTGTAAACCACCTTTAACATAGTGACTATAAACACAGACAATAAAACCATCAAATAATGCAGTTGAGTGAATTCACCCTTTAATATGCACTAATGCTATCAAATCCATAGCGAGTGGATTTACATTCAAATAATTTAGATTTTGTCTGCGGTAACTTACAGGTGCAACTAGGGTTAACTATCTTCCTCAAATACAGGACGTCTCATCGGTTCTGGGGTTCCATTTAGCAACCTTTCAGTTACTGGTCAGACGCTTTAAACCCTTGATTTTCTGCCACCAATAAATTATTCTATGAAAGGACTGGATTTAAAAAGATTAACTTTAACCATACTAAAAACCTGCAAAGAGCAGGTGTTTTGCCTGTCCATTTACCCCTACTTTTTTTTACTGAAAGGTTCCTGATCCATAAGGGGTTATAACTACTGTACTAGTGAATGATTGCAAAATTACAAGCAATCAAAATGAAGAGGAAAATGAAACTTTATTTTTATGAACAGAATTTAATTTATAAGTTGTTGATCCACAGCTTAACTTCATTCCTCTAGACGTTGTCTGAGGTCAATGTCTCGGTTGGCTCCAAAGTTATTCACTCAATTTTTGTAAATATTGTCCCCCTTGATTTACCCATAATAAAACAAAACATAAATACCAACACAAACTAAGAAAAAAAGCTGTAAAAATGTTCCTCATTTGATAAATTCATCTTGACTGGTAAAATAGAAATGCTCAAGCATCTACATCAAACCGTCAACAATTGATCAGATCCCACACCAAGGCTTTTGTTGTACTGCTTCTTACTCGAAATGTAGAATCAGTATTAAAATACATACAGTACACCTTACGCCATTAGTTTTTCTTCATTCAAAATGCATTGTGCATACTGTGACTGATTGGCACGGAGGTGTTAAAAACATGTTTGTACAACAACAAAAAATAAATCCCTCAATAAATGTCCTCTAGTGCAAGCTTAACAGTAGTCTAAAACTAAATAAACAAAATTTCAGAAATGTAAATTGCGGACTTCATGTGTCCCCAACCTACTGCTTTTTTTTTAATGATGCGTCTGTAACCAAGTAGTAAGTGGGTATTCACATCATATGACGGGAATGTCCACTTCAATAGCTCAACAACTGGTTGTTACTAGTGGGAAACTCATCTATTATCCCTGAGCTCTGACTTCTCCCACGCTGATGTCGTCAACTGAAAAAATGACCTAAGTAAAAGCTTACTCTGCAGTTAAATGCAACTACAAAATGTTTTTTTAACACTACAAGTGTATTTGCTTGATAGCAGTATTTTTGCATATAGTTGACAAAGCTTGTTGGTTATCCAATCAGCATTTGAAAGTTTAATGGCATCTAATTGGTATTTTCAACTGATAATCTTCCACATCCCACTTGGTTATGAAGTAGCATAAGGATAAAAGTTCCTCCTGGCATCTGACATTTTAGGGCAGTGACTTTGAATGTGCAAGTACTCAAACTCAGAATCATGAATTAAAAATACACTCTTAAGTACTACTGATGTTGAATTGTGAGGAGTCGATGCAAAGACAGTTTTCATTGAAAGGATAAACATACCATGGCTTGGAGTACATGAAGAGGAAAAACTAGAGAAAGGAGAATGGGCAAGGGATAGGCTTTTCAGAAGTTGTTTGATTTCCAATATTGAAGTATGGTGCAGCTAAGAGTTCAAGTGAATCACTTCCGATTAAAAATTTAAAAAAGCCTGGTTTTACACAACTCTCCGCACTTCGAAAAATCTCTTCAGGTAGTAGATCTGTCCAAGGGTCATGGCTACCAGCACAAGTGCTTCGAAGAAAGACCAAAGTACTACTCGGCTGTTTGTGTTGTCATTAACTAGAGGAGGGGGAGAGAGGAAAATACATGAACTACATACAATGACATCCACTCAACACATTCACTAAGTACTACATTGGATGTTCTTCAAATAAATGCTATTGAGATGGTTTTGTTAGTTGTTTTCAATAGAAACGGCAACAACTTTCTTCAAGTTGCACAGAAACGGTCTTACTTGCTCTGTGTATCCTCTCTCGGACCTCCATGTATTCCTGCTCGTGTTTTACTGCTGTCATGGCAACTGCTAGCTCATTAATCATCTCCTCCAGCTTGTTCTGGTGGGCTGTGAACAATGACTCAACATTAATACAAGGTCAAATACTGCAGTTAAAGAAACCCCAAAAATTACAGACACATCCAAGTAAATATAGTAAAATTCAAAAGTTAATTGTAGATTATAGCAAAGATTATTCAAGGATTTTCAAGCAATGCCAAGTTGTGCAAGAAATGTTTTTACATCACATCCTCCATCAGTCACTGTCAGTAAGCTGTGACATGTCTCAACCAATATCTTAGGCAGGGTTGACATTAATGGGGTAGGTGGAATCTGCTTTGTGGCTGGCCGAACAGGGGACACTTTGTCCCAAAGAAAACCATTAATTAATTTAAAATCTAGTAATCTGTTCCCAAAATTTGACTTTTTGTAGTTTGTAGACTTGTAAAAAAAAAAAGAAAAAAGAAAAGGTTTTAGACTTTTGAAAAATATTTTTGGAATTTGAGCAAATTCGAGTCATTGAGCACACAGGTGTTTCGCTAATGGAAATATGCAAATGCATGCTAGAATGCACCAGCACAATCTCAGTAGCTCATGCTTGGCTTGGCCCTACTTCCTTGCTTGTCCCGTTGGAAATGACAGGCTCTAGTTTAATTTAGTTGTATAAATCTGTGACTGTAGTGTGCCATTTAGAATAGACAACAACACTGCTTAGCTTATGCCAGTTCCAGACTAAAATATGTAACAAAATACTATTTTAAAGAAGGCAAATAACACTAACAGGTGAACAGTTTGTTATTAAAAACATATATTCATAATATGAAGTTTAAGCTCAAATCAAACACAGGGAAAAAGAAAATGAGACAAATGCAGGTATGTACTGGTTAAAAAGGAACAACTTTTTACCCTAAATGACTCAAATCCCATTATTAAGGTAATAATGGTGTGTTTGTAACTGGGAAAGAGGAACTGACCACATACCACTGGGAATAATCCAACTTTACAACTGTTACATTTCCACCACTCACTTGGTTATGAATACAAAATTAGACTCTGTTGAAATGAGAGTAAAGAGGGTGCTGATGAGAGAGATGCACCGGTTCCTGACACAGTTAAAATGGAGCTTGCAGTCCTTGCATTAGCAGGTGTTAGATTCAGTTTCTCCAGTATCTCTACTGTGTTAGCTAGTAGTGTGTACAGTTTCATTTAATTTGTGATCAATAAAAAGTGTGTGAAAAACCAACTTGAGAGCGTAATGTCACCCAGACCCATTATGCAGAACTGATGCATTATTAAGAAACCTTTATACATCAAACCTTACAGTTTGTCACCTACATCGAAATACAGTTCAAGTCCTTCTTACAAATGTGTCTTCTATTAAATAACATCTGCAGTAACACAGCAAACACTTGGGTGAACATAAAACTAAAGACAGTATTTGCTGGTTGTGCTATGTGTAATGCTGCATTGACTGGACACTTGTACATGGATATTACATTCCATACAGAAACTGACCAATCATTTCGAATGACAGAACCTGTTAAGCCAATAATTCAGCGGGGCATACATTCCTAAATCCAGTCACACGTCAAGTCATTGCCAGACATCAAGTGAGTGGCCATTAAGCAAAACACACGAAACAGGCAATTAATCAAACTACGGAAATTCACACTACTTTTTGCAGTTCAGTACCTAGGGGAAGCCGCACTACAGAGAATGAGGCCATTTTCCCAAAAGCATTAACCATCTCCGACCTCATGCAACAGTAATAACCTACCGTCCCAGGTGTCCCCTCCACCTGAATGAGAAAAGGAGGAATATGAAGGAAAACAGCAGAAGAGTCTTCCCTCAAACCTAAACATATCATGTCATTGTACTCAATGCTGCCTCGTCACTCCTAACCCGAATCATGAAATGTGGCACTATGTCTTGAATTGTCATATACATGTATGCCCAATCAGGAGGATGCACAGTTGGGCTTACACCTGGGGTTTTGCTTGAGTACGTTTTACAATTGAATGTAGCACAGATGTGAGATTCCTCTGCCTTAAACAAGCTACACTTGGGATTTCACAGTATAAATTTTCCAATCACTATTTTTTTAATTGGCTTTGATACTCATCAATTGATTTCTCCTCCTAGCCCATCATTCTCAAAATGTGAAAACTATTGATCTTGTGGCTGAGGCAAATATAGAAATCAATATAATCCTGGCGCAAAAGTTATGAAAGTTGAAATGGGCTGGTTACATGCGTTGGTGTCAACTTCAACTAGAAATGTCAACTTCAGTACTGGGGCTCTAAATCAGTGGATCTCAATCTTGGTTCTTGCAGCATAAAGAGATGCATTTATTTTTTGCCATAGCACTAAACACCCAATTAAAATAATCCTTGCTTGAAGACAAGTGGATTCTTATAGTGCTAGAGAAAACACAGAAATGTCCATCTCTTTAGATACCCAGTACTGAGAACCAGTGCTTTACAAAGTTCTACAATGTTGCTAGTGAATATTTTGTCTCAAAATTCAAGAAGCTAAAGGACCAACATCACTGGCAAAGTTCAAAAACAATATTATAAAACATTCAGGACATACAGAGGACTTTCTGATTATTTCAATGTAAATGTGTTTGAGGGGCTTACGCAATTGAAGGTAATGCCACATTTTATAACAACTCTTACCACAACCTACCTTCCGTCTCCATACCATCTCCCTTGGGGGCCTCTCCAATGTCAATGGTAAACATGACAATCTTGGGTGTCATGGTCGACATTTTATTACTGAAGCAGAATTTGTATGTGCCATCCATATGAGCTGCCACAGAGTACTTCCCACTGGATTCCCTGTCTCCTTTATAAATCTGTTTCCCATCTGGACCTGTGATCTGCAAAAGTGCAAATGAGAAGTATCTACTTAGAAAAAATTCACGGTCTTGACTGGAACACCAGTCAAAAAAAAACCCAGCAACTCTAGTAAAACAGTAATTGTCAACAGCCGAAACTGAAATTAAGCCGTGGATCCTGACATCTACTTATAGTTTTATTAATTTAAATTATAATACATAGTTAAGATGACTATATAGCTCCGTAAAAGCCTTGCCAGTTAGCCATATGGCACAATTTCAGTGACGTTTGCAATGTGATGTTAAAACTTGGGTGGGTAAAAATCCAGCAACACTACTAGAATAGTAACATTTGCAAGGTGGTGTTGCTTACTAACTAACATTAATACCAAAGACACTTAACTATCTATGATATACTATAAGTGTCTTTGGAGTCAGTTGAAAAGAAAGTTAGCCAGCTAACAAGACTGGTTAGCAACCAACATCACATTTCAAACGCTACTATATACAGCTAGCTAGCTAATTACTCACCGAAGTTTAACTTCAGCATATTGAGCTAACGTTAGTTGAAAATAATTTCTTCTGCCAAAGTATGACTAACACTTACTAGCATTATATAGAGCCACACACTAACTGCTATTTATTGGTAGCTACCAAGCTATCAAGTGAAGACGAGTTGTCATTACAGTACCATACTGCTGCTAGCTTGGGTATCTAACATTAGCCTTTGCTCATAACTAGAAATGATTTTAGCTAACTAATTAAGGCAAAATGCGCGGGGTCTGATTTTCCAAAATCTGATTTAGAAAGAGACCGGGCACCTTTTATAACTCAATGGCCTTACCTCCACATCGATGTCAAGGAAACCTCCTTCGGCCACCTCAAACATGAGGCCCATCTTGGTACCGGAGTTGACTCGTTCAAAGAAGCACTCTTCGGCATGAGCGTCTATGCTGACGAAGTAACCTGTCGCTGTGGCGGATAATATGGCTAAACACACCAACAACTCTGAGAGAGTAAACATGGTTGTTGTTTTTTTCGCCGCTGTCTATATGAAAAATAAACCACTAAACAAAATGCTAAAGCAAGCCCTCCAGGCAACCCAACCCACCGAATCGCGTAGGAGGAGCCAGCAAGTACTGGCAGAATGTTACCACACAGACATTGCAAACCCAGAGGCGCAACAACGCAATACTTCCGGGAACGATTGATTGATTGTCAGACTCGACAGCTAAGACCCGCGTTCTGTGATTTAACAATGTCAGTAAAAATTAACATTAACAATTCGTTATTAATTGACACCTACATTTTCGTTAAAAAAGCTACTTCATATAGGAATGCCTTGGATTTGTCAGTCTGCACATGTGCAGTGTGGCGTAACGACGCGTTTCTGCGACAGATTAGTGTCAAGTTGAGGAGTTCTACGTGGAATATTTTCACCGTAAAATCTTTGGTTAGCGACTTGCTCGCAGATGTTGCCACGTGAATACGGGTAAACGAGCCGCGTCGAGGTCCAAACAACGATTTGATTTCTACTTCACGTAAATTCTAGACAACCCAATCAAATGGGTTCTGGTCCAGGACCTCACCCGTTGTATGTATCTGAATCTAGTCCACCAAACAGTTGTGAGACAGCTGATTACGATTCACATTGTCATTTCCTGTGCTTTTGCAGCAGACAAAACATGCAGCCCAAAGGACAACAGAAACGATCACACAAATGAAATACCTGACTGCGAGTTTAGCACCATAAACTGACAGTCACTGAACCACTGAACAGCACAGATGACAAGGTGACTTATGTGACGAGAAGATATAAGGCATTGGCTGCCAGACTTGCACGCTAATTTCAGAACGGACAACAAATTAGCAGATTTATTTTCGACAGTGGTTGCATGTGGTCCACATGATGTGGAGAGGGCCATTAACAAGTGTTGGTCGCCAAAAGTTCAAGTGCAAGAGTGAATGTGCAAAAGTTCCGAATTTTTTATAAATGATACATTTTCTTTTTCTGGAATTGAACAAAATCATCTCCTCTGTTTGTGAACATATAATGCCCCAGGGCAGTGAAGGGGACAATGCTGAGCATGTGAGGCCGTCTTCTGAATGGGAAGTTAGAGGGGTGTCCTAAATTTCTGTGCTCACTAAAAATCACATGGCACTTATCATAAGAGTAGAAGCGGTAACCCTGTTGTCCTAACTACATTTCGAATCTTTCCAACTTACCATAGCCACCTAATCATCCCAAGCTTCCAACTACCTTATTTATCTCCCTTCCTCCACCTTGTAACAAAAAAGTACAGTAAGAACTAAATCAGCGATGTCAATACATTTCACAGAGAGACTATTCTTTTCTGTTTTTTGGCTTTTCCTTTTTGTGCCCAGTTAAGACCTACACAACCAGGGAGTCCTTAAATAAGTAGACTTCAATTTTCAACCAGGTACAAGGTTGGAAACTAGGCTGTCGTATGAGTTCGACACCTGTGATCTAAATGAATTCAATTAATGACATGTAAATTGCTCTGGATAAAAGCATCAGCTAAATGACTACAATAGAAGTGTAAGAGTACCATTGAGAAGGCACTATAATGATCAAATCAGCATCCCAGTTAGGCAGCAACTTAACACCTAACACTAGTCTGGCTAATGCTACCCAAAAGAATAAACAGTCATTAACAGCTTTCTCATAATGTTTTTTGAAAACATTTGCTTTAGGGTAGGGTTAGGCATAAGGTTATTGTTTGATTTATGACTTGATTTATGAGGCTGTGTTTACTAGTGACAACCAAGATTTAAGCAGTCAGTTGTGCCAGTAGCATGGGTTGTTGGGCTGCAGGTGCATGAAGGGATGCTTTATAATGGTTTCAAATCTCCCTATCCATGAAACTTTAGAAGTGTGAACTCAATTCCAGCAGAGAGAACAGCTTTTTCCAGAATACAGCATTGTTTCTGGAACACTAACAAACCTGTGCAAATGTGGTGTAAGTGTAGCTCCAGCTGTAACATGGCAAGTCTGTGTGAAACAGGCCCATATCCAAAAAGACTCACCAAAGGCTTTCTAAAGCTACTGCAGATCAGGCTTACATAAGAATGATGTACAGTATTTTGAAACAGGAAGATATTTCTTGCCCTTTTATTCTTTACAGGGAGCACCTTGCAAGTCACCTCCAGTATGTGTTTATTTAGAATGTTTAATGAGTACGTAATAAATTCATTTGCACATTGGGAAAACCATTTTTGTAGAAGTATCGGCAAAAAACAAGATGACACAGCTAGCACATTATCCCTTGCAGGAAAAACAAAAACATTACCATAATAACATAGAGGCACAAACAAGTTCTAGATGCAACATTGCCTACATCTGCTACTATCTTGAAACCTGGTTAAGTAGCGTATCTTCAAATTATTATAGCAACCTATTGGTCACAGGCCATACTGAACACATTCACTAGAGTGTGGCAATTTGAATACACTGGTGCTTTTACAATTGTCATACCACAATATAGCCACTCATCCAGTACTTTTTTTTTTATTTTGCAACCATCAAGTATGTTGTCCAGCCTGCTAAGAGCAAAGCACCTAACAGTACTGTGTAACTGAAGAGAACAAATTTCAGAAGTTCTTTAAAGGTCCGAAGGAAGCGGATAGATAAGGGCTCCATTGCGAACTGGTATTCCATCTCTCAGTGCCGGATGTAGTTTGTAGGATCTGTCTGGTCTGCAATCACAGGCCCTAAAAAGATTTACAGGATCTTAATTTGTTCCTCCGTTGGTTATTGTATAGCCTATATCAGCAACCAATATGTATGGCTGAAGAATGCACGTGTAAAAACAAATCCATTAATTGTACTTCATTAATAATTAATTTTTAAATAGCTCCAAATGCTTTTGCCATTGATCTCAATTATCGTAAATGGTCACACATTTAGTTCAGACAAGTGAAAAGAGTGTGTTTACAAAAAAGTGTTTGTAAACACTGAAGTGGGTGGTGCACCCACTCAGAAAGTAATAAGCAACTTTATCATCTGATTTGATAATTAAACGTTTTCATTAATGTTTTATTCTCTCATCCATATGGCTGTTAATATTTTGCAGTGCACTACAGTGCCAAAAGCTAGACTTGCAAAAATGCCCTACAATGTAGGTATCAAATTCTAAAGTGTGCAATATTATAAAACAAAACAGGAGCAATAAAAATTTCGACAAAACATGTAACGGTAAATGTACGCTTCTCAAAAGTCAGCCATGCAGTATAATAATTTGGTTTACTAAACAATACTGTAAATTTGTTTTTTGCGTGTAAGATTACTTACCCACACGAACAGGTATATATTAAGAATTTACAACTTCTTCAAAATACATTTGCTGCAGACGCTCTCAGTGGTAGGGTCTCCAAATTGTGCTGCCAGGAATACAAGATGATCTCCGCTTCTACAAGTCCTAATGGCAAAGGAGGGGCCAACAACAATTACACTGAATAGGCCCACAAGAGAATCCTGAGACCCTAGGGTTTTCCTAATGGAAAGTTAAGCCATGTCGTGCACCAGCTTCTTTGAGGTGAGTCCATGACAAATTCAACGCATATTATCTGTAAATATCCTCTGCAGCATGCATGCAAGTTGGATGCCTCTTCTTTTGGTCGCTCTATAATATTTTAAAATATCTCTAAAGTTGTTTTTGTGCATTACAATTATTTGACAAACCGAAAAAATCTATATCACATATAACCTAAATTATCGTGATATTCCAGTCAGTTCCTAATTGTTTTTTAGTTTACAAAAATCTTCGAATGCTGCAAACAACCGTCCACGCAGTCCGCTAAACCCGCTGGTCACCGCGCAGGGCACAGATAAGGTCTCACAAACTGACTTCAGCACTGACGTTTATCTATGGCTGATTAAGGTCTATGCGTAAACGGGTGATGACAAAAATAATTTACACTAAAGTCTCTTGATATGCTTCACTAAATGCATTGTAACCTTGAGTCATGCATCAGATCGGTTGTACGGTTTCCGCGGGTGAACCGCAAGTAAATAACTCAAAGGGTGGAATAAAAATATTTCAACCTGCGGGTCGAGTCGGTTCAGAGCTATTATTCGGTTCAGAAGCTTTTTTTAAAAAGGACAAAACATTATTTCTTTGAGATAATCAGCCTCAATACTGTGATGAAATGGATGAGAAACGTTCTCCTCCCCCATATGAAAATATCATCCCTTGCTAGGTAGCCTTTTACTAGCAATGCTACTTTTCTAGCAAACTTTTTAACTCCTATGAATGTCTGGCTAACATAACTAGAACAGGAGAAATTAAAGAGTATCATGAGTGAATAAACAAACCATCAAGCACAGGGGCTGTCAATGAAATCCCTGCTTTGGAATTAGTTTGGGCTTTTCCTGAATAAGAACAACCACCCAATTGATAATGGATGGACATCTAATAAAAGGTGGAAACAGTAGGCATGTGGTATTTGATCGCATGAGTCATGTGATCTCATGAGTCATGGCATGATCATACTGTAGCCTACATAAGCATTGTAAAATTAAATGCTTCACAGCAGAACCCCAAATTGAATGAATGCAAGAGTTGAAGTTAAGAATGTCAGATTACTTATGTCTGGGGGCATTAATACATTTATATTTTTTTGCAGTTAACTATTTGGCTTTTGGAACTAAATCTATACCAACTAAGTCTGATCAAAAGCCTGAACAAAATCTGTCCTTATATTGGTTTTCAGGTGGTTCTCGGAACAGAAGTAGCCAATACGGTCCGGGTGCAGCACCAAAAAACGGACCTGTGCAGCACTCCGAACTCCTCCATTCCCTTGAACGTCTGCCACGTTCAACTGAAACAAAACTTGGTGCAATCAATACATGCTTGACAAAATAATTCCAACTCTTCCTGTCACTATGTATAAGAGTGTTTGTTAAATGACAAAAATATCCCTATAGGACTATTAATAGCACTTGTTGCTCCAAGTGGTCAGTTTTCAAGGCATACCAATGTCGTGAGGACCTGGACAAATGTCTAATTTTGACTTGGAACTCTCACAACTGAGCTGAAGGACTAGCCATCGATCAAGCCTGAGATCAACCCCAACTCAAATGCACTTATCCTCTACCGGAACATGGAGCAAATGGCCTCCTAATTGAATCAGATTTTTGTGCTGTCAAATCATGGGGCGTTATGGGGTAAGATCTCCAGACAGCAGAGGGCCATTATCGGCTGATCGGGAGGCCTGTTATTGTGCTAATTGCTCCCAAACAGAGCTGGACTGCTGACGGCTGACTGGGCTCTCAATTCCCCCTGCCCTCGTCTCTGTATGCATGCGTCTGTCCCATATTTCCCCCCTTACAACATACATCATTGCACAATGCATAATTCACTGTTAAAGGACTTCAGATAATGTTGAAAGAGTAGTGTTGGGGTAGTGTAATGGAAAAGCTGCAAATGTTAATTTGTACAACTACAGGATACATTAGACTTCCTAGTTTAGTAAAACAGTAAAATATTTGGTCACATAGACAGTGGAACCTTTAGAGCAAGAATTGTAAATCAGGCTTGGGACAATGTTTTCTTGAGAGAATGAGGGCAGAAACATCCTTATAAATAATCTGTAGCTGTACACTGAAAATCAACTGCATGCAGCAGTTGAAAACAGATACCGTTCGCCCATTTTTGGATGGATATTATGTAATATATTGTTTATATATGCCTAATCTAGCAATAGAATCACTATCTTGAGTGGTTTTGATGACATGGGGAACAAATCAGCAAATATATGACAGCACAACTTTCCAGGAACCTTTTTGGCTTCACTTTTACAAAGACTGGGCAAAAATCTGACTGCATTTTTAAGTCTTAATGACATTTTTCATATTTTTATAATGAATAAAACACTTCATCAAACCCACAATAAGCAGCTGATTTATTTATATTTATTTACAGGAGAGAGGCCTATGCTGTACAACACAAAATATATGTTGAAAACAAATAAACAACAAAACAAACATTTACCTTTCAGTCTTCACGTAAATACAACATTATTTTGCACTGTTTCATGATCATGCCCCAAGTAAGGTGACATCTTCTTGGCTCCGTACAACAAAAGCAGGTCATTTTTGAGATGTGTTTTGAGCAAGCTGTTAGAGTTACAGGCAAATAACAGGAAGAATTGAGGAGCTGACACCTGCTCATATTGACAGTTACTAAGATCAATCAGACACACCTGCGGGGCGCTGGAATATGGACATTAAAAACAAGCGGCAGGGTCTTTTGGTCCATCTGTTTGATGTGTCCAGCTGTGCATCTGTTCCCCCGAGGGTGCGGGAAGTGGGCTCACAGGGTCTGGGCCTCAGGGCGGTCCATAAGTGATTTGATCCAGCTGGTACCATTGATGAGCTTAGTTGTGGCGATGATGTACTCTGTGCCGCCGTCCTCCATCTGAGACAGGAAACGCAGGGCAGCAATTTCCGCGTACGTGACCCCTCCTAGGAAGAACACCAGTGTGGTCCTATTCTCCCCCTGCTGGCCTGTGGAAAAAGAAAACAGTCAAACAGAATGGATATCACAGGGTTCACTTTACTGTACATGTAAACACACCTGAGGTCAACCACCATCCATCCATGTCCCCAAACACGCACTATTCCCAATCAATAAGTCACATTTATTTCATAAAGCATTTATAAAATAAAAGCATTTGTCAGTGCTTTTACAGATACCCAGCCTTTCTCTCAAATCACAAACTCCTCCACCTCCTGCTTTTATAGGCAAAGACATGTAAGAACAAGCCAACTGCCTAATATGCAAACACAGTTGTAATGACTTTGACCCTCCTTTAAATGTGTGTAAAGGGCTTGTGTGTCCCTCCTCTTATATACACAAACAACACATAAACCAATGCACACTTAACAGTAATGTCCAGTTTTGTTTACTGGGTACAATAAATCAGCTGCTGCTTTAAGACATCTGACAGAGTCGGGACAAAGCCTGCTGTTATCTACAGCCAACAGATCACCACAGGGTGATCATTCACCATGCATTTCAGTAGCTCAGCTTTTTGAGCAAAGAGCAACTGTCTGTCTAAAGGCTCATTCAGTTATAAGCGCTTAGTTTACGCTCAGACGCGAGAGCAATTATGGTGCACGTCCACTATGCCGGCGCGCCCGCTGCCACAGACGGATACAATTAATTTTCTATGAATAGCGTCAAGGCGTTGTTGACGGTTGTGCAAAGCATCTCGGGAAGGCAGCGTAGCCATTTGAGCAGTTCCAGCGCGTCAAGAAGTTGGGCCACGGTCAGTATTATGCCAATGAATCCGCTAACGCGAGGCGTTAATCTAATGGAAGTAGAGTTTTTCCATGAACAAGCGACAGTCTTCCTTGTTGGTCCACCGTTGTACTGCAAGGGCACGTGAAATATTTTTGCACCATGTGAAACGTGCTGCTACGAACTGAAGGAAAAGCTAATTATAGCGGGGACAAGCACAATAAGGATTGGAGGGTGGTGATTTCCTGTTAGGAATTATAACGTGCTCATTATAACGTGTTTTTATTTTGCCCTTGGCCTTGTGTAACCGCACGTTAATGCACACGCATATGTATGCGCTTACGCACGCGCACATGTATGCGCTTATGCACGCATGTTGGTCATCATGCGTGCTTGTGGTTGGTGGAGCGGGGGCGCTTTGAACTTTGATGAGAATTGTTGCTTTGCTACGCAGTTCTACGCAGTTGTTTGTTTGGCTCTGACTCATATGTGGAAACATTACATTATTATTATTAGCCTATTATTATCGTTATTATTATTATTATTGTGGTGAAAACCGGGAAAATTTGGTAGTGAATGTCGGAAACCAGGACATTTTAGTGTTTCACAGATATGTCGGCACCCGGGACACCCAGCTTGAAACCGGGACAAGCCCAGGCAAACCAGGACGTCTGGTCACCCTACTTTATTCTCCTGCTGTCCTTACGTTTCTTATGGAGGCCGGCAGGCAGCTGTTGCCTCTCCTCAAAGTGTGGACCTGGGAGCATTTTCAGAACCTCCTCGATGCTGCGCCAGCCGGGCCTGGCCAAGACCTGGGCCAGACGGATACTCAGAGGAGCATAGCCACTATACACATAGGAGATGTCATTGGGGTTCTGGAGGAAGATGACAGGCAAACAGGCTAGGTATCAGTACTACAGTCAATACGACAGTCAGTACAACCTGCCAACACAAGTCTAAGATGATGCAGTATGCATGGAGGCTTTGGGAAGGTTGTTTTATATAGACTAATTGTGAATGTAGAGCATTTTCCTCTCAACTTGCTTAGTTACAGAAATTACTATATTATTGTGCAACTATAAAGCAACTCAATTATTAACAATGTAATTACACAGGTATTACGTCTGAATCACTCAACCCTTATCAAAACTGCATTGTCTAAATGATAGGATTCATTCACCTGTTCATTGGCATCCTCCATCCAGAGCTTCAGTGTCTTCCTGATGGTGGGATAGTTATTCCTGGTGCTTGTCTGGGGCTTCAGAAGACCGGTCTTCTCCAAGTTGTTGAGAGTGAGCATGTGTTCATATCCATAAGTCTGGAGATACCAGCACAGGTCAATGATGTTGCCACATTAGCATTCCTTCTAGCATGAATCGACCATCACCCAACACACTGGTAACTTATTGTAATGTGATGAGAAGAAACCGCACCTGCAGGATCTCCCTCCTATAGTAGTCAAACACTTTCTGCTTCAGGCCATTGTTGCAGACCGACTGCATGGAGACCAAGCGCAGGATTTTGATCAGGGGATCCTTTTGAGCGATGCAGTCCTCAATGTACGTGTTAACCTGGGGAATGACATGGGCAAACACACACATGAAGAGTCAATGTTATGACCCAGTTTTATTTAGTGAAGGTAGCTTCTATTATCAGTGGTAACCACACGTCCACACTACAGAGCACCTACCTTGTCTGTGTCCACTCCAGTCATAAACTCTTGCTCCACAGTCAAGTTATCAAAGAAGGCCTCGGAGGCTGCATCAGAGAGGGAATATCCATTTACCACTTACAAAAGCATAGACAGGCCTCTTATTGGAAATGTTACGCCAAGTGTACATTACATACAGATATACTCTTCCATATCACATAGTTATAATTTGTAGCAGATTATAGCAATGGGTAAACATAGATGAAGACAGAGAAAGGAAAAAGAATGGAGGGGTGTAAGTTATACACGAAAGGGGAAGGATATCTTTTTTTTCTCACTGGTGATGTCCTTGATGAGCTCAGCTATGGAGGTGTGATTGGCTAGGGAGCTGCGTGCTGCCTGCATGTGGGGTAGCTGGGACACAAACTGCTTTATCTCGCCTACGGTTTTGGCATTATGTCGCTCCTGCAAGACAAAAACAATTAACATACTGGAAAACAGACAAGGTCATACTAGTCAGAATATATAAGATATTGCCATGAGTCAGATATTGGAGGTCTGAAGTAATCAAATGCATGATGGACTATCAAGGAGTGTGCAATGTTACAAATGGATGTAGTTAAATGAGACGGTTGAGAGACGAAAATTCCCAAGGAAATTCCAAAAATGTACATCAACTACACAATAAAGAAACACTGAGCTCAAAGTAAATATGTGGGGATGACTTCAGATAAACACAGTATGACCTGCTTCCAATGTAGGCATAAAGGTAGAAAGAAATGGTTTCTTGGCTGGAAAACATCTGATGCTCTCACATGATTAGGTAATCCATCAAACTACAGAAAATTAGAAGCAGGTCTGGGCAAGACAAATGGAAGAATCCATTAAATTCAATAACCACATGTGTGGTATTTCAGTCTAATTATCACATGCTAATTATCCAGTGACATTTAATGCCAAAAAGTCTCTTGCTGACAAAAGTATAGGCTTGTAGCAGATGCTTAAAAAAGGATCAGCCATTTAAAAAAATAATTGTCCCAGAATCATGCCCTACTTCCTCTGGATGCCACTTGGGTAAAATAATTGGTAATTACATATTTCAAAAGGCAAGATAGAATTCTGTTATCTACTACATTAAGACATTCAGTTGTTTTAAGATCATAATAACAAGTCTGTTATGAAACCTTTGTAGTTAAGGCTACTCCGACAATCTCAATAAACACATCAAAATAACGCACACACAGATTAGTCCCAGTCGAAGTATCCACATTTGAGACAGTCTGGTCTAGAATTCCACAAACTTCGACATGGTAAATTAGCCCACAAAACATATTCTGAACATTTGTTCAATTACATTTTTATATAAATGCATATCTTTACTTCAGAAATATAAAGTAGATGAATAGGCTACAGCATTTCAATTAAATGACGAGTATGAAGAGAAGTGGGAGAATCGGCGGAGGTTCAGATTAGATAAGTAACAACAGTCAAGGGTCTGGGAGTTTAAGTGGCACTTGGTCAAGTAAAGAATGGGCAGATAATATACACATGGAAAGAACATCATGATATCCAATCTGTTATTAAGGCCCTGCTTCATCGTAGAAACTACCAGTGGACTTTGGATGTCAATGTCTTCAAAAGCACACCTGACGTTTTTCTGGTTCTTATCACACCGCTTACACAACCAGGATGTCTGGACTGGAATTTACCTTGACGCAGCTCAGACAGCCAAAGCCACCAAGGAGTGGCTAAAGTGCCACTATTCAAGGCAACCACATTCGTTTTCTAACCACAAACCCAAACGTAGCTGGGCAATTTTGTTGCCCTCCACAGGGCCCCAGAACTAATTCCTGATTAAGATTTGAACCCTGGTCTCGCAATGTTGTAGCTAACTGCATGTGAGTGACTACCGCTGAGCCATTCAAGGGCTCCAAGAGATACTTCACAGTAAATGTTCCCAAAAAAAAACAAACAACAGATCCGCAGCCAAGGTTGTGAGACAAAAAAGTGGGAAAAAATGCTGGATCACCTGCCTTTTTGCCATTGGAAAGTTTCATGAAATGTCTACCTAGCACACTTAGTGATCAATAAAAACACAAATTTACATTATTTGAAAAATACATAGTAAATGTATCGTACTGTCATACAAATCTGTCTCTATCCTGTGCATATATGTCTGTGTTGAGATTAAGCCAACCTCGAAGGCAGCAGATATGATCTTGGCCTTCTTGCTCAGTGCAGCTCCTACACCATTGAAGTTTTTGTCCCGTATCTCAGCATAAAGCTCCTCTGCTGAGTTGAGCTGCATTTTCTTGGGCTCCGTGGGCAGGTCTTTACCAGCCTCACCCTGCTTCTTTTGGGCAGCAAATTTCTCAGGAGGCAACTTCACGTACCCTGTTTGCAAATTCATGGACACAGCATAGATGAACTAGTAGACCAACCACACAAAGGTCACAAAACCTAAACACTAATTGACAGAAACCCCTCAAGACGTCCCTAAACATTTCTATATTGGAATCTTTGTGTCATTGAATGTCTATTTATCATCTGTAATGTTTTCATGCATCTACAGAACCCCATCCTTAACCTATAGGTTAGGACTTTATCATCATTAATCTAATTCTGGAGCCAGTTTGGCCTTAAAGGCAGTAATGATGTGACTAGTTGACTCAATGCTGAGGACAAAGCTTGCGTTCCAACTCTGATCCCACCCGGTTAAGTTAAAATGTATCAGTTATGGTAAGGGTTAAGGTTAGGTTAATAAGGTTTATTAGAATAAGGGGAGGGATTATGTTTCAGGTTTGGGGCTATAGCACTAACCTTGGTCACATATCCTCTCAATTTTAAATGTAATGTTTGCTCTCCCCATTGTCACAACCAATCAAAAAATTACCCAGGGCACAGGGGTCTCCGTAAAAAGACTGATGAAGAAAGCTGACCTACCGTTGGTTATTCCATAGACTTCATCAATAAGGCCTTCATATGTGAGCTGTGTGGCCAGAGGGGTCAGCAGGTCTATGTTGCGGTCCAGCAGCAGTAGGGAGTCAAAGACCGGCAGGATCTGAGTCTGACTGCCAGCAAACTCCCTTTTCATCCTAAGCATCATGTTAGCTACATGCTGCTCAGGGAACAAGAAACATGAGGGTTTAATTTCCAACATAATGCACTTTTATGACTTTGTTTTTTAAAACAGAGTTTTAAAATGTAAACTCTATATTAAGTTGCCTTCTAACACTCACCCGTGCACACTCCCCTTTCCCAAATATCTGGGGGATGGTCCCATACAGAGCCTGGAGAGTCATAAGGCCCTTGGCGGTGTGGTACAGA
>JACXGI010001147.1:50170-82487 GCA_016801175.1 Esox masquinongy
CCCCCCCCCCCCCCCCCGGACTTTCCCACATTTTGTGTTACGGCATGAAACCAAAATGGATTTAATTGAGATTTTGTCATCGATCAACACAATGTGTAAAATAAAACCTACAAATTGTTCTAAATTCATTACAATACACAACAGAAAATACCTATTTATGTATTCACCACTTTAATCAATGTTTTGTAGAGCCAGCAATTACAGCCATGACTATTTGGATAAGTCTCTACCAGCTATGCACATCCGGACACAGCAATTTTCGCCCATTCTTCTTTTCAAGTTCCGTCAAGTTGGATAGGGACCTTTGGTGAACAGCCCTTTACAACCCTCTCTACATATTCTCAGTTGGATCCAGGCATTGACCTTTCAGTTTTAAAGCCACTCCAGTGTGGCTTTGGCTGTATGTTTGGGGTCATTGTCTGGCTGGAAGATGAATCTTCCCCCAAGTACCAGTCTCAATATTCTGCAGGTTTTCTTACAGGACTTCTCTGTACTTCGCTGCAACCATTTTGACCTGTCTTCACAAGCTTTCCAGGCCCTGACAGAAAGACATCCCCAAAGCAATGATGCCTCCACCACCATGCTTCACAGTAAGGATGGTGTTCTGAGGATAATGTGTGGTGTCAGGCTTGCATCAAACATAGTGCTTAGCATTGTGGCAAACTATATATTGGTCTCATCAGACTATAGAATATTCTTCCACAAGGTCTTAGAGACATGCCTACTAACACACTCTAGCAAACATTTGATGTGTGTTATTTTCTTTTTGCCAAGCTCCCTTAAATGGTGCTTTTGTTCTTTTTCCAAGGCCTCTTGGAAAATGCAGGCTTCTACGGTGGTTCAATGCCTGATACTTTCAAACACCAACCTGAACTGGTCACCTTTTTTACTCATTTAGGTAAAACAAAACATCATTCATTTTGATGTCTCCACAAATAACTTACAACACCACCTTTGAAAGAGATTAACAGAAACGCTAAAGGAAAGGAAATAATTATGTATGTGTATCTACACAGTGACAGACAGATTATGAATGGCAAATAACTTCAGGACTCTGACTAAGCCACTGTAGGACAACCACCTTTTTGTTCTTGATCCACTCCAATCCTATCCAAGCCTTGATTAAAGGTGTATTTTCTGATTAAAGGTGTATTTCTGCTAAGAAGTATGTTTTTCTCTAGGGGTCAAACAATTTGGCACCGCAGTTGTCAAAAGTTTAGAATTTTTCCAAACATTCCTAGCATGCCATGACTATACATATCACATTTGTGACTCTACAAACTTGTTAGATGCGTTTGCAATTATTTTACACCTGACACACAACCTGACAAGCCAAGTGCTGCTCTCTAGTGGTAAGAAGTAGAGGTCTTCATCGGGACCCAAGAAGTCTTCATCGGACTGTACATATCTGTAAAAGAAAATTCAGCTCAATCTAATTCATTCAAAAATTCCTAACCTACCCTGAAGGCTCCTTCAGACTCCATGGACAACAGGTCACTATCATACGGGATGAGGTCTAGAATGTACTCGTCTATGTTGATGAATGAACCCAGGACCCCCTGCTCCTTCAGCCGCTGTTCACAGAGCATGCTCCGCCGCGGCACAAAAAGGATGTGGAAGTCACGTGGGGAATGCATCTTATCCGAACTGCAGGAACACAAGTTGAACACCAGAGATACAGGCTTTGAGGATAACAACCCCATTCACACCCACCAAGATAAAATACTGGCTACAGTATTACTCCAAAATCAATGTTTTTAGTGCAAGTGAAGTACTGGTATTCTGACCTGATGACATTCTCAGCTATAATATCCATTAGCTCCAGCTTGGGACGAACAAAGAAGATTATATTTTTCACGTCAGCAGTGGGGAGACGCCCCCCTTTGAGGGTGAACATCTTCTCCACTTCATGTTCCTGGAAGAAATGACGAGGTCACCAATTCTTCAACAAACAGTTAAGCATTTGCCTCTCGCTGTAATGCTAGCCTTCTACACCTGACAAAACCCAATTATTTTTACCTTTCAGATTTGCTAATAAAAACTGTCGGCACACGTAAGTACACATTGTCAGTCTTACCTTCAGCAAGGAATATTGTGCTATCAGTCCAAAGGGTCCAGTCAAATATTCATCCCACACAATAGCCTAAAGACAGTCAACAAAAAGACATACTATTTGAGTTGACTTTAACTTGACACTAGAATCCACAGCATCTATTTAGGTATTAACTATGTATTAACACATTCATAGACATTACTGTTTTGGAATCGCAACATCACATAGATTTGAAAAACCTAAGCATTTTCTCAACTCATACCCTCCCCTTCCGATTTCAATGTCCAATTCACAATTAAGGTCGACAGGACCTTAACTGTGTATTGGACATTTTTCAGCAGCTCCCACAGCAGGGGTTAGTCCTATGATGCACATCAGGCCAAACCATTCCCCACTTAGTTGTATTGCTGTATTTTACATTTCTGAGGCAGTTATTTTCTTTCAATGTATCCGTTTATTTTTATGTTATGTGTATTCTGTGGAACCCAGAAAAAGTAGGTGAAGCATTCGTAGGAGCTAATGGGGATACAAATAAACGATAATCATACTGTTCGCTCAATCAGGGGGTATTCACCAGAAACTACGCCACGGCCCAACACCACCACTGTGCTTGCACGTGGTAGCCCCTTTCTGTTAAACCCCTAATTAAGTTGTGGTCAGTTTGTGATTATAGTTTTTTGTCGCAGCAACAGACGGCCTCGAGCAATCGGGACGTGTCTTACAAAGCACACCACTATTAAGGCAGCGGATTGTAATGATCTTCACACGCAGCTAGCCGACAGAGAACGGTTATTGGGAGCTAGGGAGGACATAAAATAGCCTTGGGTTTTTTAAAGTTATGGATGACGGCCTGGCTTTTGTTAATTTAATTCTCCTTGTCTCGTTGGCTCTCTCATCTTCTTAAAAATATATTTGAGTTAGCTTGATACGTCTGCAAACATTGCTAATGCTGAACTTAACGTCAAATTATGCTTAAAATATAAAATGGCCACAATAGCTGCCATATTATCTATGCTAACTAGCCATATACATACGGATCTTGTCGATTCTCAGAAAAGGATTGTTGTCATCTTTTCGTTGAAAAAGTAAAAAGGTCAGAGGTGAAACTTTACAGAGTACCCAGAGTTTCTCTGAGTTTCCCCACTTGTTATTTCGATTTGAAGTGAACTTTTCCTACTAGGAACATAGTTTCCTATACTAGTAGCTCTGCAGCGAACGAAGACCGATGTAGGTGCCAAAACAACCCCACTGCCTGACTGAAAGCGGGATGATAGCTTACATAGCTAGCTAGCTAGCAATGAACAGACATATCAGATTAAAACAACGTAAAATCATTTGTAATTCCTAAACGATTTAATTTAGGCGTTTTACCTTACTTCCTGCACATTTGTCCAAAAACTCACGGAGATCCTTCCGTGCAGCTTCCCGTAAAATGTTTAAATTGACTCTACCATAGGACAAGTGCGCAGACATTTTCGCTCTGACAGCCAGAGAGTCAGGTGACTGACTGCATAAAGTGCATCATGTGACTCAAAGAGCTGTTTATTGCAATAAATAGTCTGTCCAATAGATGGCGATGTATTTACACATTGAACCCCCATGTAATAGTCTACCTTCTGCAACTCTGGTGTGCATTTAGCGATGGTCGTCTATAGGAAATTATATAAAATATAGACAAAAATTATGGCAGTTGTATCCACAAAGTGCCTCTAACGACTCGAGTTGTAGAAGCCCAGTGAGAATTTAATGTAGCTTATAACACAGAAAGTATGCAACTATAATGTGACTCATTTCAGGGAATGAAGGTACCCAGTCCAGCAGGCTGGTTGAGCATCCGCGAACATATATTTTGCATGCATGTTTGTGTGAGTGATGAACGAAGTTTAGGCTTTTTACATTTCTTATTGAAAGTGTTTAACCTACTTTAAGTGTCGTAATGTAGCCAGTCAATTCATTTAAGTTTTAATAATAATTTTGAACCAAGAAATCAACACACCCAAAGTACTAGGCTAGAATCAGGTAAGAGACCACTTAAGCAATGCAGGGGTCTCCTTCCCCGGGTACCAAGGGCTTATTACGATGATAAGAACCCACGCACCGCTCATAGAGTGTGTGGATCCGCTCCTATCGACGGTGTTATAAGTAACTGGGAAGAGCCCCCTTCGCAAAAAAAAAATTGTGTGGAGTTGTGACATGGCTTGCATGCGCAATGAACGGTTTGCGGTTGATTCAAAGTAGGCTACAGTATAAATTTAGACCGCATCATTCCGTGACATCTTCCTCCGAGAGAGGGCTGGAATCTCAGGTAGGCTTGCTACGGCTTTATAACGGTCTGCATCTGTTGTTAGTAGGCTAGACAGTAGACTGTACGTATTGCAGTTCGGGGTGCTTTAATTACAGATTTATTTGATCAAAATGCAGTTTGCTGAACAAGGAGCATATTACACGAGGGCAGGCTTGTTCTCAGTCAGCCTCCCCATCCCAAATGATGAAACAATTAAGAAGCGCTGCGCATCAGTTCATCTGAATGATCTCATTGAACATTGATGGTTATTTGAAAATGATTCAATTTTATTGCAAAGACCTACATTACATCCAATACGATTTTATCTTTATATTAAGAGTCAATGGAACAGAGTTGTATCTACATTTTTTGAAGATGACCAAGTGCACAGACACATTTTCTGTTGTTGCTGTTAAGCTGTAATGAGTGAAGATACTTGAAAACCAGTATGCAATGCAAACACCCTAGGCTGAATAAACAGTAAGCTTTACTGACGTCATTTTATGTTTAGTATATAATGCTTATATAAAACATAAGCACACTTCTCCTGTAAAATACAGCATATTATGTTTTGCTGACTAACTGGTGTAGGCTTATGATTACTTGACATAGATTTTTTAAATCCATTTCATTCATGAAAAATGTGTGGTTCATTAATACCAATTGATAATGGTAATGCTTTGTGCCGCCTCCATTCCTTCATCAACGTCTCTACACAGCCCTATGCAGTAAGTTACTCTTTACAATGAGGCTGGTGGCAGACTACACCTCATTCTCTCAGGTCTGGATGCTTCCTTATTGCAGTTACGTTGTGGGAGGACAGCCTTGGTAAGTCATTTGGGAGATGCTGTGGGTGCAATAAGCTTCTCTGGGCGTTGCTGCAGTATTTGAGTGAAACATATTAGTGCATGATGTGCCTCCACTCCAGACTTGATTGAAATCTGGGATTTTAAGGCTTGTGTTTTCCTGATGGTTGTTCCATTGTTCGTCTGATTATGCTATGTTTGTGATGTCTCAATATCCTTCCCAAGGTGCACTGAGAATGGGGGTTGGGATGATGGGCCAGGGGTTTATGACAATACTCCCCAATACCACCATCACCCACTCTAGTCATAGTCTACAATTGTGGGGACTACATGGGGGAGGGGAAATAAGAATGAACAAACAACTTGGGATATCTGCATCTTTCACATGATCAACCACTGTAGCAATTGGTCGACACCCTTTCGCTCTCTCTATCTCCCCACTCTTTCTCTCTCACTCTGCTTTTCTCTCTAGTCTCTACCACGCTCTCTATTAAAGATAATGGAAAGGCAAGAGAGGAGAACACATTTGACCATGTCTGTTTTTAGAAAGAGGGAGGATGGTACGATGAGCTTCACACTATAGAGAGAGAGAGAGAGAGAGAGAGAGAGAGAGAAAAGGGGTGGCCATAAAAGAGGTAGAAAAGCATAGATAGGAAAGAGCCAGATAAGTGCTCTGCAAGCAAACTGCATAATTTACAAGGCTGTACCCATATTCCAGGTTCTTTGGGTTTGTTTTCATGGCTTTCCTCTTAGACCATCTGCTCTTGGGGGGACTGATTCTTATTCAGTTCTATTTCTAGGACTGCAGAAAGGCCATCAGGCTGGGAGATATTATTTAGGTTAAAATGCAGACCGACATTTTCCCCAACACACATGGGCTGAGGATCATAGAGGTACCTGTATTTTATTAGTCATTATTGATGTGTTTTGGAAACTTATTCATTTTTCCAACTAAATGATTTTTTAACACACACGCGTGTTGTCAGGGCACTCCAAAAGCAACCACAGTGATGAAGAGAAGGGCCGTCAAATCGAGAGGCAGGTTTAAAATGAAAACCTCCTCATCTACTCTGGATTGGATTGGTTTGAATCTGTCCGTCTCACATCCCAGTAGAGATGGTTGAGAGCACCCACAGGCTGTCGAATGTGTTGGCCCAAACATTTACAAATGATCACAAACAGGGCTTGTAATGTGCCAGCGGTTCACTCCCTTTACCTTTAGTAGCCTAGATAGACCAACCTGAGCTGTGGTGATGGAGAGGACCATTCCTGACCCCACTACATCACCAAATGGCAGGTCATTAAGACAATTTGCTCATCAAGCGGCTTTCCTCAGGGGGTAATTGTAGAGAGCGAGTAATTTGTTGAGTGATACTTCTGAAGCCTATGATCAAGTCTGTCACCAGGCTGTCTCCCATGTAATCAGACTGCTGAAACTACCTTTTACCTAAAAGCCTTCACTGCCCTTACTCATTTCACGTGGAAGAAATGCTGGCAGACTCCTGTAAACTATTCACCACCGCATCCATGTATCAACTTTGTTGCACGTTTAGCAGACACTCTTATCCAGAGCGACTTGTAGTTTCAACATTCACCTTAAGATAGCGGTGTGAGACATCCACATCACAGTTGTAGTAAGTACGTCAATAAAGAAGTTACGAATAACACTCAGTCTTTGCATGTGGAGTCTGTTTTTGGAGTTTATATTTTACATTCAAAGCTCTGTTTGAAATAAGGCAGATTCCAACCAATCAATCAACACCTGTCACACAGATCTTTGTTTCTGGCAATCTGTCAATACCTCTTGTTTCAGTGCATCACTGATCTCCTCATCGTTCTTCAGGGTTGTGGATTGGTGATGGAGTTTAGGCTGTTCATTGGGAGGAATCTGATGAGTGTGGCCATATTAACGCTGTCAACTGGTAACAAGGATCCCTGTCTTATCACAGCACTTCAATGAGAGCTGTATTTAAACAGATTGAAGAGGATTGTCAGGACATAACATTTCACCTCAGGAAGGATGCATTAGGGACCCCTCCCGTCGGGATAACTGAATTCTGGATTGTCTTTTGTTGTGTTATTTACATTTATGTTATCAAGTTAGTCTCATTCATGGAAACACCTGTTTATCAAGAGAGACCTGTGGGTGGAGTGTGGTCTTTGTTTGCAAACCGGGATCTGTTTAAAAAACCCAGGAAGATGGTACCTGCTAGTCCTCTGGCAGCGCCAGAGCGGAGTATCAGGTGGCCAGCAGCTGAAGTGTGCCAGCTCCTAATTTCCAGCAGAACAGCTGGGTGCCTGGCACAAGTTCCACAATTATCCTCAGATAGACAATAGAGACAGGAATATGATTCTACTTTATCCTGGCCTGGACCACATACAAACATATGTAGATCAATGGCTACAGTATATTTTAAGGCTGGTGATTAAAAATAAGGCATGAGATTTTGACAATGGACAGTGAGTGGTCTGATTATGCCTGTCTTCCCGAGATGGAACGAAGAAGTCAGAAATTAAGGGGAAAATGACTGACGGGCAAAACACTGAAGTTTAATCTCTGTTCTTTTTCGTACCTCTGGGTATGGCAAGGATGAGTCACCAGATTGTGAGCTGGGAGAAAATGAGGGATGAGGAGCCCATCCTGAAAAAGAATCTTTTGGATGCTGCCTTTATGAATGGTGTCCGCATAATCCTGGCGTTTTCGCGTCGTCAGCCAGGACTGCTGTTGCATGTGTCGTCGGCCAAACTGTTCTTTGGCCGACGACACATGCAACAGAATGTTTGAATCAAACACATTTTTGCTGAAGATGTCTGCAGATTTACATTAGCTTCCATCATGGTAAGAGACCTATACGTGTGTGATGTGTTGTTGTTTGTACAAATGAGAGGATGTACACAGTTACATGCATCTGTTTGCGTACCAGTCCTCTCCACTCCACTCTGGTCGGTCACAGGAGGATCTTTCCTGTTTGTTACCCAACAGGGCTGGATCTGGATACATGCCTCCCTAGAGGAAGTGGGGGTTGGCTATGAGAGCAAGAGAGGTCCATCCTCTCTATCTGAGAAGAGGTGAAGTTGCCTCACTGTTCCTCACAGATGGCCATGCAGATGGTCTCTGCTTCCTTGTTCATATGACTAAAAGCAGGGCTAGTACTGTATGTGACATGCACTGTATGTCTTGGACCTGGAGGTCCCCAACCACCCAGCCAAACCAAAGCCACAGCCATCACCAACAGGTGAACCAATCGGCTCTGAAAAACAGCCCCTCTCCTCTTCCATTCTTTCTTAGAGCCAAGCTCTCTTTAATCACATCTTTTTTCACTCCTTCCCTTTTCCTCCCTACGTCTGCTCAATATCAGAGAGCTTGCAGATAGACTAATGTATAAATAAAGTTCACACTAAGACCTTAAAAAATAGACGGAGAGCCTACTACACTAGACTGAGGAGCTGTGGGGGATGGGGGTTGGGAGTAAATAATTAAGAAAGGCTGAGCGATGTTATCGTCCTGCAGTAGAGGGCTACTTGGTGCAGTGTTTTACAATGTTGTCCATGTGTAGGCCTCAGGCTTCCTATCTCAGCATCTCAGCCCCTCCCCTAATGGAAAACATACCCTGACAGAGAGGGGGACATTTACTTAAATCAATGGCCTTACGGGCCACATCCCTGCTTTTTTACGCCGTAGCACTGTTTGATCCCATATTAGATCTTATAACAGAGGGACTGGAAGTTAGAGGATAGAGGATGAATGAGCCTATTGTGAGTGTGAGCAATTGTTTGAGGAATACACTACGAAATTAATGCGATATCCAGTGTTCAATGAGCCAAAACATAGCACAGTGTTTTACAGTGCAAAGCCTTTATGAAGGCATTTGGCAGAAGTAAATTAATCAACAACAAATACAATTGTATATGTATCTTAAAACCAACTGAAGTGTTAATTTTAAGTTAACATTTGGAATTGTTTAAGATTGAGATAACATGGATCATTTAGCAATTTGTTTTGGAGTTTTATAACCTATTTAGGTAAAACAATTATCTGAGATTACAGTGAAATGGGCCTTTACCGCTGTTGTGTATTAAAACTAATGGTAAAACAGAATCCATTGAGAAACAGCCGGTCCAACAGATAACGTTGGAAATTTGTTTTGCAGTGCTTGTCTTATATCAGTAGGATGTAAAAATAAAAAATGTTGGGGAATTACATACCTTTTCATGACTGCCATCGTTTTGTTTACAGAATGTGAGGACAGCAACACAGCTGAAGTTTTAATGCAGTTTTTCACAAAATTATGATCTAATTATCAACTCCATAAGTATGTAGGTACACTGCATCACTTTCATTGACCATTTCTTGCTAAACGTTTGACTAATTTGTCAAATTTTCAGAAGGTCAAAGGAAATCAAATAACGCAGCTAGTGTAATGAAGGGGTAAAACCCAAATGTAATGTCAAGTGATATAACAATAAAATGAATTGCACAATAAAATAATGTAAGAGATAAACATCACAATAAATAGCAATGGAAAGCTACATCTTGGCCCGGAGGGAGCTTGTGCCTGGTGTCCTGAATGAGACACACTAGCTAGTAGTGAGTGTCGTCTGAGGGCATTGAATGAGTCCCATGTTTCTAAATTGATTCTCTCCACCCCTGTATGAAATGCAATACAATACAGATGCTACTGAGGACGGAAGAGTCGTGTTAAGATGAAGGAGATGGCGAGGTGAATCAATGTTGCTCTTTTTATTATATTGTAGATACCTTTCGACCCTTAGGGCTTAATAAGACATTGAGAACTGTTTTCAATGCCTGAAGAAGACCCAAGGGTCAAAAGGTTATATATATAATATAACACAATCTCTTGGGAGCATTAATAGCGGTGTGTGGCGTCATCCCATTGATTTTTCTGTGAATACTCTTTGATCTCCAGCACCTGCAGAGATTCCCTGGATGTGTACATGTCTCGCTAGGTTTCTCCACACCCCCTTCCTTCTCCTTACCCTCTCTCTTCTGGTAATATTTCTTGGCAGTTTCATAGTTCTGCACGGTTGTTTCTTGCTTCCATGCTCCTGTCCGCGGGCACTGCTATGGTGAACTGTGCGGATCATTGTCTCAAGCCTTTTCTCTGGCACATATTGAGAAATGTCACAGAAACTGCCAGCTGCTTCTAAAGGCACAGTACACAACCTGACTGACTCATCTCTTGAATGTTATGAATGAAAGGCAAACTGTTTGACACTCCAACATTGAATGTCGAGCTGAATGCAGTGTGGAGTGCCAACCCTGCATCATGCATACTGCGGATCTTTCAGACCTGCACCTAAGAGTAACCTGTTGAAGGGTATATGAACAGCGTGCAGTGTCCATTCATCCAACGACTGATCTGACGGTCTCTGCTAATGAGATCTGTGCTGCCAGCAATGAGAAAACATACTTGAGCTCAGGCGTTTCCTTCCGCTCAGGGTGACTCGACAGTGTCTATCTGCAGTGTTACAAAGCTTCGTCTGACCGGGTGCTCCTCCCCCAGGGTCCGTGGGCAGTGTGTCTGAGCCTCCCTCCACCTCCGCCCCCTCCTCTCCCCTGTCTCTTCCCGCCTCACCAGGATGAGCACCCACAACAGAACAGGAGTGATTCATGTTATGCGCTGATGGAGGATCGTGGTTGGTGATACCCAGTGAACACGGGCAGCGTTTTCCGTGTACACACCACGTGCACCGTTATGAGTTGTTGTCGTTGTTCCAGGACCTGTTGTGTGACTAGTTCTACAACGAAACTTATCCTCCTGCAAAATAATCTGTTTGTGCTGTGTACAACCCCACCCTCCCACGCCCCACCCTGCTTCTAGCTGTTTTCTGCAGTGCTCGTCTAGAGTTCTGTGGAGTGATGGCTTGCAGCACACTGAAAACAAATGAGATGTATTGATCCCCCCTCCTTTCTTCCTCACACGTTCTTTACTCTCCCTCTTTTTCTGTCTCACCCCAGCCTCAGTGCCCTGCTGTTATCAGCCCTGGACGGAGGAGCCTCTGTAACTGAGTCAGGCTACTCATTGACCCTCCCCACGCACCCGCTCGTTCCGCGAGGACCCGACCTGTTGCTGGTTGGCTGTTGTTCTGCCTGCTTTGGCTCTCATGCACCTACGGACACCCACATACAGGTACGTTCAGTTCCCTAAACATCGGTTGGTTTCTGTCTTTTCCTGTCAACGTTACTAACGCTCAGCGGTTGAATCACTGTGGATCATAAACATGGGTAGTACTGTAAGAACCGGGGAGAAACATGGTTTATCGATGGTTACTGTAAAAGTTTACGCAGATTACTTAAGTGATTAATAGGAAAACCTTGTTAGTATTGTGATGTGCCGTATCTATCTCAGATACTTATATCAGTTAGTAAAATAATTAGTACTGTCTGGTGACAATACACACTGTTGGTATTCAGCACTGTTTAAACTGATGATAATAGTTTGGGGTCCATGTGGAAACACATTGAGATATTAAAAAGTCATCAACCTGCTTGTTTTCAATTATGGCTATTGAGTCTACAGTACACAACCCGTGCACAGGCTTTACATCAGGCTTCACTTAGAACTGTAATCTTAAAAGGAGAATAATATTGGATCATTCTCCTACAGACCAACACTGCCTACTCCACATTTTCAAAATGAAAAGAAACGATACATTATAAAGTTACTAAATTTTCTAATTATGCATGAACAAAAATAATGAAAAAAGTTGTCTTGCTTGTGTATTTCTTCACACCCAAATATAATTGCTTACTGGGCAGCAAATCAATTTAAATACGATTCCACAAAACTGTGCACAACATCTTAGGCAGGTTTGAATATTGCTGTCCATCAATACCTACCAACCAGCTGTATTGATCTGGAGCAACTTTGCCAAAAACAGTTTATCCAGTATGTTTCCTTAGGAGTTGTTTAAGTTTGGTAGAATTTTATTCCAGCTGATTCACATCTGAAATGGCTGCCAGTGATGCTTTCACCGAGCATTAACTCTAGTGTGTGAAGTCATACTGAATGTCTGATATATGGATGGAGGATGTGTATATCAGTAGGTAATATAAGGATGGAGACTGTGTATATCAGTAGGTAATATATGGAAGGAGGTTGTGTATATTAGTAGGTAATATATGGAAGGAGGTTGTGTGTATCAGTAGGTAATATAAGGATGGAGACTGTGTATATCAGTAGGTAATATATGGAAGGAGGTTGTGTATATTAGTAGGTAATATATGGAAGGAGGTTGTGTGTATCAGTAGGTAATATAAGGATGGAGACTGTGTATATCAGTAGGTAATATAAGGATGGAGACTGTGTATATCAGTAGGTAATATATGGAAGGAGGTTGTGTGTATCAGTAGGTAATATATGGAAGGAGGTTGTGTGTATCCGTAGGTAATATATGGAAGGAGGTTGTGTGTATCAGTAGGTAATATATGGAAGGAGGTTGTGTGTATCAGTAGGTAATATATGGAAGGAGGTTGTGTGTATCAGTAGGTAATATATGGAAGGAGGTTGTGTATATTAGTAGGTAATATATGGAAGGAGGTTGTGCATATCACTATCAATATACTTCCACTTGCAACTGAATGTACTATGTCAGTTGGCTTCTTATACAGTATAATTGAAGCCAACAGTACCTACTGCGGAAGGTAGACTTCCACCCAACCCTGGCATGGAGTCCAAAAAGCCCCTTATGTAACCTCAAAGACCAGTGTCCTCTGCGTTATTCTAACCAGGGTGTGTGACAATTACTACCTGGTGCACATAGTAATGGGGAACAGACAACTGACAGACAAAAAAAACGAAGCATAGGAAGCCGGAGAAGGAAAGCGCTCTCTCCTATCCTGACCAGAATGGCCCTTACTACAAAATATACATGCAAGCCTGAGAAGATCCTGCTCACTGTGCAAAACATTTGCCTCCTTAATGTATATTGTCATTAGTTTTATTTAAATGTGTTATTGTTGATGTATTGTAATAACCATGTACTGCATTTGACTGTGTACATCGGTAAACATTTCTAGCTTTTATGTGAAAAAGAAAATGATATTTCATAATGTTAAGAGATGAACTGCCCTAAGATAGGTGATCTGTGGTGAAGAATAAGATCATCATCTTAAAGTGATTTAGGACAAAGACTTTCTAAGTTCTTTTACGTACCATTTAGTATATAGCGTTGAACTCTGTGTGTGTGTTTTTCTGCAGAGTGTGAAAGTGTAGCAGCCATGACGGACGCAGTGATGGGCGGTAGCTCGGACCGCTGGGTACCCAACGACAGGCAGAGGAACATGCATGCCAAGTAAGAATAAGTGGTAGAACAGCAGGGTGCTGGGCACACTAAGGGCCATACTGTATCGCTGGGCACAGCTGCCTGCTGCGGTTAACCCTTCCATGCCTTCCCATGTACTAACCTCTTCTCTCCTGTCTGCTTCATTTTAATCTCTGCCATGACTGGACTCAGTGATAAGGAACAGTACGTATTAACTCTGTAATCTCTCTGCTCTATCGCTCTTTTATTCTAGTGGGTCATTGTGTGTTTACAGTGTGTAACTCATATGGTAGTATTTCTATTATATCTCGTATCTTTTATATACATGATCTCTCTTTCTACTGTATGTCTGAGTGTGATACCCTGACTAGATACAAATGCATGCATGCAGCATGGATGTTTCAGCCCCAGACAGTTTTCCTGTGTGGTTGTCAGGGGTAACTGGACCAACCAGGCTGTTCCTGGTCCCTGTGGCCCGGACCTAACTGACGAGGAGAAGGAGATCATTAATGGTGTGATTGCCCGCGCTGAGAAAATGGAGGCCATGGAGCAGGAGAGAATTGGGTGAGGACTGAGACAATCTCAGCTAATGGGTTTGAGCTCCATTACACTGCCAAACATCAGTGTTTGTTAAATCTCTGCTCTGCAAAAAAGCCATTCAGGACAATGGGATCACAGACAAGTTATTTAGTCAGTTAGACTTACCATGACGATAAGATTACAGACACGTTATTCAGGCAGTTTGATTTGCCATGACAATAAGATTACAGACACGTTATTCAGGCAGTTAGATTTACCATGACAATAGGATTACAGACACATTATTTAGTCAGTTTGATTTACCATGATGATAGGATTACAGACACGTTATTCATTCAGTTAGATATCCCATGACAACAGGATTACAGACACATCATGTAGTCAGCTAGATTTACCATGATGATAGGTTTACAGACATTTTAATTAGTCTGTTAGATTTACCATGATGATAGGATTACAGACACATTATTTAGACAGTTTGATTTACCATGATGATAGGATTACAGACACATTATTTAGACAGTTTGATTTACCATGCTGATAGGATTATAGACACATTATTTAGACAGTTTGATTTACCATGACAATAGGATTACAGACACATTATTTAGTCAGTTTGATTTACCATGATGATAGAATTACAGAAACATTATTTACTCAGTTGTATTTACCACAACAATTGGATTACAGAGATGTTATTTAGGCTGTTGATTTAACATAGATACAGATAGATAGGATTCTATACAGATAGATAGGATTCCAGGCACATTTTAGTCAGTTAGATTTACCATGACAATAGGTTTATAAACACGTTATTTAGTGAATTAGATTTACCATGACAATAGGATTACGGACATGTTATTTAGTGAAAAGAGATTTACCATGACAGTAGGACTGTGGACACGTTATTTAGTGAATTGGATTTACCATGACAATATGATTACAGACACATTATTTAGTGAATTAGATTTACCATGACAGTAGGATTACAGACGTTATTCAGTCAGTTTGACTTGCCTCATTTGCCCAAATGGGCCTGGATGTCCCAGTGGTAACTGTATGTAATGACAGTTATCCTGCTGCAGGCGTCTGGTGGATCGCCTAGACGACATGAAGAAGACAGTGTGTGGAGACGGGGTGAACCGCTGTCTGTTGTGTGGGGAACAACTGGGGGTGCCAGGAGTCAGCTCAGTGGTGTGTGAGGACTGTAAAAAGGTATGTTACAGCGTAGGGGTCGAAAAAGACTGGCATTTGGATAATTTCCTAGACGGCAAAGACACTTGGCTTTTGCCTGTGTGTGGTCTATCATGGACCATGTTTGGCCACGGTAGACCTTCGAAACGTTTGGTTCTCTAATGTATCTGTGAAACTGTTAAGAGCGTGACCTGTTCATAAACCCGCGTCTCCTCTCCTGAAGCACATGTGCACCAAGTGTGGAGTCCAGAGCGGCAGTCGGCCGCGCACCGTCTGGCTCTGTAAGATCTGCAGTGAACAGCGGGAGGTGAGTGTTTCAGCGGGGGAGGGCAGGGTGACAGGGACATGTGACGGCACGGCACACCTCACAATCACTGAGAAGACGCGGTGGGTGCAAGATGGAAAGGGATGATGAACCTTTATTAAAGCTTACATGACACCTCACAATAACTGAGAAGACACGGTGGGTGCAAGATGGGAAGGGATGATGAACCTTTATTAAAGCTTACATGACACACGCGCATTCTTGATTTGAGCCCAGGAAGACTAGCTGTAGCTGATGGGGATCCAAATAAACACAAAAATATTCTTCATCATTTCTTAGGTGTGGAAGAGATCTGGTGCCTGGTTCTTTAAAGGTTTTCCCAAGCAGTTCCTGCCCTCACCCATGCCCATCTCCAGAGGGTCAAGCAATCAAGAGGCCCCTGACCCCCCAGAGACAGTGGCCTCTGAGCCCAGGGCTTCAGCTGGTCAGGCCCGGCCACAGGCCAGAGGTAAGCAGTTGATTGGTTTCTTGGCTTGAGAGAGTGGTATGCCAGATATAACAATGGTCTGTTTTCATCAACTGGCCAAGCAGAATTAAACAGAATGAACTAATTATACCTGAATGGGAAATTGTGTGGCCCTGAACTCAATACTAAATTCTTAAATGAGTTATTAAAGAGAAAGCAACGGAGCGCCTGGATAGTATCTACAATTTGTTTGACCTTTTGTTTTCTTCTTCATTGATGATATTGATTATTTTGACTACCAATTTAGTACATGTTCTCTAAATTTAGATCCTGAATGTGTACCATGTTTGATATGACTAAAGTCTGATTTCAAATATTACAGATAACAGAGTAGAAGTAATACATTGTAAGGATGAGAAAGACTAGTGTCCTATGTTGCCAGAGTCCCAGGTCCAGGGCAGAGCCAGGGTCCTAACACTGCCCAGTAAGGACCAGGTAAGTTATACAGTCAACCCCAGTGTTACTTCAAACAAACCTAATCAAGAAAGCAACCAAACCCACAACACAGTACCCTCTTAAAAGCACCATTTCCAGTTTCATTAGAATCAATACTGGGACCTCCAAATGGCTCCCTGTCCCTCTTAACAATTATTTAATTTCTTAATTTGGAATAATTACCTCAAAATCCCAGAATGCGTTTCCCAGACTGAGCATGACCACCTCCTCTCAGAGAGCCTAGTCTGAGGGTGGGTGGGGTGTGTGGGACAGTTGGGCGTGAATGCTGGTGTAAGCCAGCGGCAGTGTCATTGGAGTAAGATCTCCCAAGCTGAGGGGAAATGGTACAGAAACACCCAGGCGTTGTGCTGTGATCAGTGTTTCCTGCCGTGGCTTGTTGCGCTGTATGTAGGTCAACGGCGGTGCGATGGAGAACCGGCAACATCAAAAGGATTCACAGACACGAGGGAGCATGATAACGGCCACTATAGCACAGACGTGGCGATACGCATATGTGTGCGCACGTTTGTTCATGCGTGTATGTTCTGCAGGACCAGAGGCACAGGGCCGTGCTGGCAAACCACCTGTGGCCCCTAAGCCAGTGGAGGCTTGCATGGTAACTGGCGGGGGTGGGCCTGGCTACGCTGAGGGAGGTGCCCAGGACAGCCCAGTGTTGGCGCAGAAGGCCGTTCCAGTCCAGAGTTCCAGGCCGCCTCCAGCAGCGGCGGCCCAGCAGGGTAGGGCAAGGCTGGACCCGCATCACAAGGCCAGCCCTGACACACAGCCATCATTCACAGAGTAGGGAAACATACTGTGTCCAACAGTGTGTTAAAAAACCCTCTAATCATTATCACGTATGTGGTTGCAGCTCCACCGGAGATAGATGGAGGTGGCCACTCCGCTACCGCTGCTCCGATGGAGGAGAGAGCACCTCCTGCAGCGTGGGAGGAGAGAAGACAGCCCGCCGCCTACAGCTCTCCTGCCCGTCAACAAGCACCCCCACCCGAGGAGGAGGAGGATGCTAACAGCTATGACTCGGATGAGGCCAGTAAGTGACCAGCTGTGCTTATCCGTCTTTTCAGCTCTGCCCATAGTTTGACGCCAGCCTACCCATGGCCTCAGTGATCTCTCTATGACCTCCTGGCTCATGAGTCAATACATCTCTTTGTATTTCAATTTGTTCACGTAATCATCCAGCATACACATTTATCCAGTTGTTGTGACATCTCCATGTTTGAGCCCCTAGGGACAGTTCTTGTCCTGAACTAGGCTTCATCCATGTCCACGAGACTAGGGTTCATCCATGTCCACGAGACTAGGGTTCATCCATGCCCACGAGACTAGGCTTCATCCATGTCCATGAGACTAGGCTTCATCCATGTCCACGAGACTAGGCTTCATCCATGTCCATGAGACTAGACTTCATCCATGTCCATGAGACTAGGCTTCATCCATGTCCATGAGACTAGGCTTCATCCATGTCCACGAGACTAGACTTCATCCATGTCCATGAGACTAGGCTTCATCCATGTCCACAAGACTAGACTTCATCCATGTCCATGAGACTAGGCTTCATCCATGTCCACAAGACTAGACTTCATCCATGTCCATGAGACTAGGCTTCATCCATGTCCATGAAACTAGGCTTCATCCATGTCCATGAGACCTGCCAGAAGTCTTTAGGGCTCTAAGTATTAATAATCTAATAATACTATCAATCAGCATGTATGTTTCTATTAGAATTCATGGCCTTCAGAAAGTATTCAGACCCTTTTGCTTTCTCATCATTTTGTTGTGTTATACACTTAACTGATAATTGATTAAATATTTTTGTCGCCATGAACGTACACACAGCACCTCATAATGACGAAGTGAAAACTGTTTTATTTTTTATTTTTGCTAATTTATTCCAAATGAAAAAATTAAATATCTCAGGTACATAATTGTTCAGACCCTTTTCTATGATACTCCAAATTGAGTTCAGATACACTATTCGTCCTTTGATCATTTTGTGAGATGTCTTGATTGGAAGCCACCTGTGGCAAATTACACAGAATCAATACGAAAAAAACAATATAGAAAACCAAGCCATGAAATCCAAGCAACACTGTGTAGACTTCCGCAATTGAAATTCTGTCGAAGCATAGATCTGGGGAAGGTTTTTTTTAATTAAAAAGAAGCATTGAAAGGTCCAGGGAGCACACTCAGCTCCATCAATGTGAAATGGAAGAAGTTTGGAACCACCAAACCCAGAGCTGATGATCCAGCCAAACTAAATAACCGGGTAAGATGAGCTTTGGTCAGGGAGCTAAAAAACAACCCAATGGACACTCTAACACAGCTTCATAATTTCTCTGCAGAGATGGGAGAACCTGCCAGAAGAACCACCATCTCTGCAGTACTCCGTCAATCAGACCTTTATTGTAGTGGCTAGACGGAAGCCACTCCTGAGTTAAAGGCACTGAAAGTCGCTCTGGATATGAGCGTCAGCTAAATGACTAAAATGTAATTGTAACAATGACTGTGCAGGCCACTCAAGTAAAAAGGTCGGATTTTACCTTTGCCAGTTAATTTCTTTCACACTGCTGGTGACTGTGTGCCCACTGGAGACACACACTTCTACTTCCTTTTGATGACAAAAGTGAAACCTGCTGTGGTTGTCTGTCAACACCCCATCCCTGAAGAGCTGAAAAGTTATGCTTTCTGACATGCTGTTCTGCAGACAATAACTCTGTTATTCTCCTGTTTGGGGCCCGACAATTTGCTTGCATGATTCTTCCCACCCACCTCTCATCCTTATGCTTTTTTTGTCCACAGGAAAGTCGCTTGCCAACACAGCATGGACTAGCTGGTTGTGTTGGCAGACTGGCCTTCTTTGTGTTTCTGCTGGTGACAAGCTGTTGCTGTGTTTTTTTTGGTGACCAGTCTTTGCTGATTTTTTGAGACTGTTGACCTGCATAAACAAAGCCAAAACGAAACAAGCATCAAATCACATTTTCCTGGCTAGGAAACCATGTTTATTCTTAATGGAATCCAACCAGAGTGGATTCCCATAGTCTTCGATCAAAACAGCTGCCAGGGTTAGAAATATTAATTAATGAGACTACCTAAACCAGGGGTGTCAAACAAATAGCCCCAATTGAAACGTCGATGCTGTTTTACAGCAGGTAGGCTACAAAACAATATTTGGGATACGAGAGCGATGATGAGATTTCGATTTCCCTTGTGTTTCAATAGATCCCTAATGTAATATATAAAATTGACAGAAATAGCAGGACATTCATTGGTTCTTTTCCTCTATGGAGTTGGCAAAGCTGCTACAACAGTCAGGTTGTGTGGTGCACAATGTTCTCAATAGCTCAACTAACTAGATCATTGTTCTCAAATGTATTTATATGTGCCCTGGTTCTGTAGCCGCAATGGTGCCAAGGGTTGGTAGTATAGGATTTTCTGCATCTTGTTACTGTAGATGACATTGTTTCATATCAATTACATTTCAGCATTGTCTTTCTAATCAAATATGATCTTTCCTTGTCTAAGTGTTTTATGTTTTCCTTCCATTAGATATTGTGTGTAATTGTGGTCTGGACCACTGCCTATGGTGCACATGTGCAGCTGCAGTAGGGATTTGAACCTTACCCACTTCCCTTTAAACAAAATCTCTTCTACTAACATTTCCAAAAATGTGTAACTAATTGAAAATATAATTTGTATACATAACTGATGGTGTAAATTGCTAGTGATGTCTGAAGTTGTAGTCAAAGAGATTTCACTGCTCTGTAGCCCTAGAGCTGCAGGCTTTTAAAGCTAGCCTTCCAACCATTACTCAGCAATGTTTTTGTTTAGAGCTGTTTTTGGAATCAATTCCCTTGTGAGTCATATTATTTTATTTTTTATTACTGTTACAATCTGCTTCTGTTTATGGAATCTTCCTCCTCTAATATGTGGATAGATGCATAACTTATTTAATGTTATATGCTGCAAATTTACAGTTCAGTTATGTAGTTTTCTATCCTTTACATTTGGTTTCCAGATATTTGGTCTGTCCTCTAGCATGAAGCCTTCATGTTTAATGATACTCTGGCAATATGTCATAGCCTCTCTTTACTACCCACTGCCGTTTCATTTGTACTTGTTGTTTCAGTGCAGCGTAGAAAACCTGCCTTTGCCTGATCTAATGACTGTCCTGGTTGTGTTTCAGCCACTCTTGGTGCGCTGGAGTTCAGCTTGCTTTACGAGCAGGAGAACAACAGCCTTCACTGCAGCATCCTGAAAGCCAAGGTACGATACGCGGTCGCTCACTCCAGGGGAACCACACTAAAGTGGTATGTGTCAAAACGCTGCTGCCACACAATCTGTGTTGTCTTCCCTCAGGGACTGAAGCCCATGGACTCCAATGGACTGGCTGATCCCTACGTCAAGCTGCATCTGCTGCCAGGAGCCAGTAAGGTGAAGGAGATTTACCTTCCTTAGTTTTTTGCCTAACATATATTTGTTTTCTGGTGTGTGCCAGCGTAAAGAGAAAAACTGAATGACGTCCGTGATCCTTTGATGCGTGCCCATTAGGGCAAGCCTGCCACCTTGTGGCAGACCGGTTTCCCATTGCACTATACACACCAAGCCCCTGTGACTCTGTTCAGCCTTAGGGTAGTGAAGCACAGTCGATTGTGTTTCTTGTCTTGACCTCTCTTACTGTCATTTTGCTACAGTCCAACAAGCTACGAACCAAGACCCTGAGAAACACCCGTAACCCTGTGTGGAATGAGACCCTGGTCTATCACGGACTTACAGATGAGGACATGCAGCGCAAGACTCTAAGGTGGATAACGTGAATGGAGATTCATAACCCAGGCTTCTTCACTAAACATCAATTTAATACCACAACACTTTTCAATCCCAGTATATTCTGTTTTTCTCATGGCTTTATCTAAGCAGGCCAAATATGCCACCCCCCCACCCAGGGCCTGTTATTATTGAGTAAATATTACAAAACAGGTGAAATTAAAAACGTGATTGTGTGTCAGTAGCTATTCTCATTGTCAGTCTATAGATAGGTATCCATGTAATTAGCGACAGATTGTCATCCGAGTACTCCAAAATCTGCGTAAACAAAATATGAATAGTTTACCATCAATACAGTAGTGTGTTTCCACCAAACTGACTATGCAGATAAAAAGCAATGTGTGATGACATTGCACTCAAAAGGTACTTCATAAGTCAAATGTGTTACTGTCGTGTTTTCAGCTGTAGACAGAATTGTTTCATTGAATTATAATAGTGCCTGCTCTCATCCATCCTCATCCTCATCCACATCCTGCCAACAGCTCAAACACTGGGTACAGTTTGTAAGGCTTAGTGAGATTATCAAAGGACAATTTCAGCATGGTAGGATATTAATCTGTATGGCATGTATATACTCTTTTCTATCAAAAATGTTTAGTAACTTACCTCGTCTTCCCAAATAATGTCCTTTTACAAGCTACAAAGCTCCAGTATCCATTATCGTTGAACACTGATGTTGTAGAAGCTAAATTGTGTAATTCAAAACGTTATCTCGAATGTTGCAGTACAAGTTGAGTCGAGACAATATTTTCCCGCATACACATATATTGGAGAGCGTGGTTCACTGTTAGCTAGTTTCTAGCAAACTAACTTATTCTTCTAACTTAATTTAACTAATGTTAAATGAAGAGAATGAGAGAATGTTACCAACAGGTGTTCTACGAGGTTGGCCCTGTAGCTAAAGGGCTAAAATGTTTTTACTTCACAAGATTTGATTTATGTTATGATCCAACATTACTGATGTCCTCTGGGTTCATGCAGGATATCAGTGTGTGATGAGGACAAATTTGGACACAATGAGTTTATTGGAGAAACCCGTGTTGCTCTAAAGAAACTGAAAATCAACCAGAAGAAAAACTTCAACGTTTGTCTAGAGAGAGTTGTCCCCGTGAGTTGTGCTTCCTTACGCTAATCACATCAAATACAAGTAATTGGTTTGAATTTCTGATCGGACTTTACTCATACCCATATCTCTCCCCAGACGAAGAAGACTGCGACAGCTGGAGCTGCTCGAGGAATTTCGCTCTACGAGGACGAGGTATTGATTCATGACCTGCATGTACAGGCATGTGGACCCACAGCCGAATGTCTTTGTGACGGGAATAAAAAAATGTATCACTCCCTCTATCTCTCAGTCACTCACCCCTCTCCTCTCCATCTCATATGTCAGGTTGGGAAGGAGGGTGGCGATGTGGAGGAGCGTGGCCGTATCCTGATCTCCCTGATGTACAGCACCCCGCAGAACCGCCTGATCGTGGGGGTAGTTCGCTGCGTTCACTTAGCTGCCATGGACGCCAACGGATACTCTGACCCATTTGTGGAAATGTCAGTGGCTGTTTCACTGCAATTCCTATCACGAGTGATTACATATTCTCTTATGAGACTCCTCCTGTTCACTCAAAATCAACACAAATTGAATTATGTCAAAGTGAATTATTTGGCACAGCAGAACATATCTGTATTGCCATTTACTTTCCTATCCCAAAATGCAGGATGGCAACTTTTAAGATTGTCTTCCTCGTGATTTGTTTAGATGCCTGAAACCTGATATGGGGAAGAAGGCCAAGAACAAAACAAATATCAAGAAGAAGACCCTAAACCCAGAGTATAACGAGGTCAGTCCCCTGTTGGCCCCTTGTAATAATAAGACAAGAGCTTGGTAACGATTTGACATCAGCACTTTGTGCTTTTAAAACTGGAATGTCAAAACCACAATGTATTGATTTGGGTATTGATGTAAATTACAGTGACTGGAGGTTGTGAATGGGGTGATTTGTCATTTGTTACAGGAATTTAGCTATGACATCAAACACAGCGATCTGGCTAAGAAGACCCTGGACATCTCAGTGTGGGACTATGACATTGGGAAATCCAATGATTATATTGGTAAGATCCGAAGGAGATCTGCTTGTTATCTACCAGAACTGTTCCATCTGTTGTTCCAGCCCTCACCTCCCTCCTTCCCTCCCTCCTGGTCTGCTCTAGGTGGTTGCCAGCTTGGAATCACAGCCAAAGGGGAGCGGCTGAAGCACTGGTACGAGTGCCTGAAGAACAAGGACAAGAAGATAGAGCGCTGGCACACTCTGTTAGCAACTAACTCTAACAGCAACTAACCCTTGCCCCGCATGAGCTGCCCCCCCCCCTTTTACTCAACCCACTCTCTCTCCTCTCAGTGTCTGCCCCCCTACACAAAAAAAGAAAAGCATTGTAGTGTTTTTATTGTACTTCCAGGTAGTCTTTCTCCCTGCGTTATTTCCTGCCCTCAACCTCACATGCACCTTTCCCATACTCCCTTGTTGTCCCAGGTGTTGGCTGTCTCATATATTTCTCCATTTTCTGAGACGTGTCTGTCAAGGGGACTTGCCTGAAGGCTAAACACAGTATACTTTAAAATATCTCTTCAAAATCAATTGAGGGATTCAATTTAAGGCAAAAATACAAAAGACACATTTGATGTTTGACATTGCAGTATACAGTTGCATTGAGAAGATCATGCTTGTTAATGTACTGTATATAAACTTGACTCTTAAGTAGATATTTAAAATGCACTAGTACAAAAGACAGTGACGCAATGGGTTATGGCATTCTATGTGGTAACTATGAAGACAAGTTGTTCGCAAATCTTAATTTATTGTAAAATACCCCATGCAGTACGACTTGTAGGAGCATGCAGAACCACATGAAAAAACACACAGCTGCACTTTGAACCATTTCAAATGTTCTAAAAGTAACTAGTTCATTTGATATCATAAATATTACGTAATTCTCACAAAGAAGGTTTACATGTTGATTAACTGAGGATAAAAATAATCTGGACTATGGGAAAGGACATGATTCACATATCAACTGACTGGCATTTTGTTTGGAGACTTTATCTCCAAACAAAAAGACTTTATCTTTATCATTTTTCGTCATAACACTCCTGGTTGAAGGGAATGGGATCACTTTCTGTCCGGTTTTCACGTTTATTCCTTATTTGTATTTGTAAAGGTGACTTAAAATGGTTAAAATGGTGACTTTTTATGAGAATGTTTGCCCTGAAACGTTGACCGTCTGCTTCAGTTCTTTGTTTATGGTGACAAGAGAGAGGAGACAGGAAAACATACTACTTTCCTGGCTAGTAGGTTTACATGGTTTACATTGGCAGTTTACTGAGGTTTTCTACTGGCTGACATTTTCTACATTGAATGCACATGATCAGATTTTTCACTGACTCTTAAAGCCTGCTACACCTTAGACACACTAAATAAAATAACACGGTTAAGGCTATATCCTAGGTAAATGTGCTGCTTAACTTGAATGCACTGTGCTTGTGACCCTAGTGTTTTCTCTGCCTGGACCAACCACACATCTGAACCCTCTGCCCCTTCATATGCACCTAATTTACCCACACTGGGCCCATCTCCTTTCTTCCCCATCTTCTTCTTCAGCACCAATCACAAAAAGCTTTGACATGTGGCTGTTGATCAATTACCGTAAATCAAGGAAAGCACACCGTAACAATGGAATGACCTCAATTTATACAGCTGTTTGCAAGTTTCTCAACAACAACAAAAAAAAACACTATGCATGAGATGTCTTGTGGTTCATGATATATACACTGATTTAAAAAAAAATATATAATTCTATTACAATTTTATTACTTGCGTCTCTAACCCTTTACCATTATTCCAAAGACTGTCTTTAAACACTGAGGCCACAGATACATATATTATTTAATGTTGAAAATATCAAGACTTTTATTGTTCTCATTAGGCTACCAATATATTATAAATGATTCGATCTACAAGGCTATTTTGGAGCATCTTTAGGTTGACATTTTGACAGGGGTGAGAGTACAGCTAGGACGCTGTACCTATTGCTCAGATGATGCTCACAGGGCTGATTATTATGAGTGAGCAGTTTAGAACATTAACAAAATCAATCTCTGCAACCAGTTCCTGAAGGAAAAAAAACTACTGGAGATTAATCTCATACACTGAGTTATGCATTTTCACCAAGTGCTCTGCCTCCTTTGAATGGTAAAACCAGGAGCTCCTAGGGTCCTGAGAGTCTCTGAACTTTATCGTCTTGCTGCCCCCACGTGGCCACAATTTCAACATGAATTTGTTGCCTGTTTTACTGATTTACTGATCCTACAGTACTGCTGTAGCCTACCTGTTTTGTTTGGGGGACCAGTTTAGTGGTCTGTAACCTTTATTGGTTTATATCTTCTATTCTGGATAGCGATTATCTGTAAGCCTGTAGAAGATACAACTTTATTTCTCCATTTTGTTCTGCCAAATGTATTGTTTTTATTATTTAAATGTAAATATGTAGTGCATGCACTGGAAATTAAATACATATAAATATCTATGTATGTTTGCAAATGAGTTTGCATGGAAAGATTTTACAAGGAGTTAGGTTTACACAGATGAATAAAAGCTAAGGAAAACAGCAAAACGTATGAGATCATTATCATGTGTGCAGTCTAGTCTTTGTCATGTGTATGCTGTGGTTGTTAATGACTAGTGGATACTAAAATTAGTCAAGTGCATTGGCTGTTGACTAGTTATCTACTGGATTCTACTTGTAAGTAAATAAATGCAGGGCTTGTAGGGGATGGCTATCCAGCTTCTACCCCAAAGTGTCTGTTCAGTCCAGGGTTGTGTTTAAAGTTGAAGTTATGTATTTTATCTGCAATATGACTTGAATTAAAAAATACTTTATTTGGTGATTTAATTATAAAGAAGCAAAATATAGACGGCAATTAAATAAAAAGATAAAATGGGAACGATGGATTGGCTCCGGGGTAGGATTAACATATTTATTAAAAAGAGATTGTGTTGGAAACTTGCTCTTGATTGAGTCTGTTTTCGTCATACAAATCTGCATGTCACTTTGCTTTTTTTGGTAGATATTTTTTTAATTATAAAATAAAAATCAGTAGTTGGAATATATATAGCTGCATTACAAATGGGTAAAAGTTGACATGGTTATAATACAATGGCGTTAAACCCCCTAATAGTTAGGAATGAAATGTGGTAAATGCAATTTCATAAGCTGATGAAAGTTATGACATAGGCTATTGGTAACCAAACAATGACGATAATGGGTTAAACTATAGTTAAACAGTGTGAAACCCACCAAAAAAGGTTATGGAAAAAATCGGGTAAAAGCAGGTTTAAAATGGGAGTTGTGACAGTAGGCTAATAGTATTTCGTTAAAACCTGTTAAAACCTGTTAGTAGCCTACCCATGGAGTCTTAAAATGTTAAGCTCCGGAAAATGTAATAGCCTATATGAAATAGGGCGTGTTAAATAAACAGGAAGGTTTTTGTTGTTCCTGCTTAAATCATGCTTTGGATGTATTTTCAGTCAAATCATAAACTTCCGACCCAGAACAGCCATCGTCTTTGTGGTCATTGTTTGTGTAGGTATTTGGGCAGTAGCTATATAGCCTATGATTTAATGACACAGTTTTGGACTGTCCGTATTTTTAATTGTCCTATTCTTATCCGGGCCCTGCAAAAATACATTTCCCATCAAGGCATATTTATAATCTCTATTGCCTCTATTACCATCTTCAATTGAAGGAGTCCCTCGGTAAGATTTTTGTTAAATAATTTTTTCCACAGGGTGTGTCCCTCAAATTAGGATAGAACAATTTCAACTCTACCACCATGGTTGGTTGCCAATGTATTTTTTCTCTATATATTAAAATTGACGGACACATTGCCTGGATTGTAAATAAAGTCCATGGAGATAAACATTTCACCGTTGAAAGGAAACTTCTTTTTGCCGAGCCCTGATACACTTGAGTAGGTTAGGTTTCGTCACCACCTATGTAACGATGCGCAAATAGGGACGTCAAGTAATACCCTATCACTAAGTAGTCAGTTTCAAATTAGCGAACAGAGCTAGTTTTTTCATACTTCCTCCATGTTATTAACATGTGTGCGGCACTTCATATTTTCATGAAATTTGACACCTCACATGTCTGAAGGAGTAGTCTAAAATTTCTAGCCGTGCGGAACAGTAAACCATTTTGTTTGTCATTATTTTCCAGGAGAATATTAGGCTACACATTGAGTCTTTAACGCCTTCCATTTAGCCTTACTGGATAAAATGTAACAATTGTATTAATTGGGTATGAGTGACCGGATCTACTGGACCAATGTGAGGAGCGTCATTTTAATACAGTAGTGATTACCCCACCTGTAAGCTTCTTATTTCTGCAAGCTGTGAATTCTTCCACACTCGTGTATAGACTAGATTTTAGGACTGCTACCGGGTGACGCCTGTTTGCAGATTTGCTCGTTTATTTTCATGCGTTTGTATGTGAAAAGTGTATAAAAACTTTAATTCCTTCCTTTTACATAATGGCGTACCATTCTCAAAGTCAGTTAAAGGAGGCTACATAATTATTGCGGCAACAACATAATTCTCACGACAAGCCTATTTATTCGACTTTTGAGAACTTCATGATTTTTTCCTCAGTTGCTCTACTCATTTGAATTTTTGGTACAGTTCAACCGGATGTAATTTTCATTTATATATTTATTTAGCCTAATTTTGTTTATACCTATATCATCTTTCTTTGAAATGATAAACACAGGTATACAGCAGTTTATTCTGTGCGTGTCATTGTTTAGTTTGTTAAGTACACATGATGTGAAGATGTCTGCCGGTACGGACGCGCAAAGCACCTTCTGCCACAAAACTAGTTCCAATGGCGTAGGACACACACTTATCAGCTTCCTACGCGAAGTCGTTGGGACCCAAACGTTGCTATTATATGTAAGCAAATGGTCAAAGAATCAGCTTGTAAAATGCTCAATTAACGAGGACCTGTTAGCCACATCCAGTTACCTGACTCTTTGCCGTCAAACACGCTCGGAAAGTCCGTTAGAATTATCCCACTTCAATATCAGCAAGTTGTTGAGTCCAGGGAACCTGTGCTCACTAAGTCCAGTCAATGGATTTACTACACAGCCTGAAAGTGACCTGTTGGAACAACAGCACCTTTTGAGGGCGAAATCACGTAGGAAACGCGCGTTGATATTTCCTGGGACACTTTGGTGTGGCACTGGAAGTAAAGCGATTGACTACCATCAGTTAGGTGAGTAGAATAATATTCACACATCACACATGTTTTTTGTTTGTTGATGTGACTCAGAATATAGGCTGGGCTATATAGGGGTAGCCTATATATGGGGAATTAATTCACATCCGCTGCACGGCTGTTGCATAATTCATCTTCTTTTATAGTGCTTACCTTTCAGTGGAACTCCCTTGTTGTAGTTGTAGGTTTTCATACAGTACTTAAGATCAGTCTATCCGTTAATGTAACCATTGGAAAAATAGCTACTGTGTAATATTGTTGATGGGGTTGATTGAACTGAGCCCTCTATACAGCTGTAAGCAAATATTTTTTCATGATTGAATATATAGATTTTTTAGACATTGTGACTGTGGAATGTAGTTGAAATAGACGGCACTTGGGCATGAAAACCACCTCACCAGTTGAAGCACTTGCTCACCCAATTTTATATTACCCTGAACCTTTGTTTGTAACATGCATAACCTCACAATGACCCAAGCAGCAGCGGCGTCATTTAAATGTATGTGTTCTATGTATAGAAACACTCATCAGGTTTACAGTGGAGCAACCTTCAAGCACTACCAAGGTTTCCATTTTTTGTGTCTGTTTGTTTTTATTCCTTAAAACTACTACATCAGGGTCTACAGTACAACTAATTCGTTTCAAAGTTGGGACAACCTTCTCTTCATAAAACCATATTTTGTTGTCTTCATAAAGCATTTGTTGAGATGTATAGTGAAAACCCAAGCCACATATATAGAATAACTCTTTCTGGGCAAACTATGGAGCAGAGACACACAGAATTAGAATGGCTAAAAATTACTAATATTCATAACCAAGCAAACTCCAACCAGTCTTTCTGCCTGTCAGAGTATCTTTGTCTGTCTTTATGCCATATTGTTCTCTCCTTTTTTTATTCTGCACAAATGTTCTGCTCCTCATCATTCCTTATCCCTGTCTGTCTGAAGCCTGTGATCTGAAAAATTAATTGGAGCTGCCACGTGTGCATCTCTATTCCAACTACAGTTACCAGCAATGTGTCCTGACACATGACATTTGTAGGCCTGCGTAATTATTTGACCTGAGGTACTTTCCCCTGTTTGTTCCTGGTTGAAGGAATGTTTGAGCGAGCTGACAGGTGCTGCCGTGAGCATGACCACTGTGGCAGCATCATTCCCTCCTTCACAGTCAACTACGGTGTCTTCAACTCCAACTTCTTCACTGTCTCCCACTGTGAGTGTGACCAAAGGTGAGCCTCAGTGTGTTGCCCCTGGGAAGCATACGTCACATTCCAGGGATGAAACCGACACACGGTGCAGTCCCCTGAAGGGAAACTCCTTAGAGTAATTACTCAGTGAAGACAGGCTGTTTCTGGGGTGTGGCACATCGTGGCTGATACATCTGCCAACTGAGAGTTGTTTCCATTTCAGGAATGTCTGGACATAGATAATGCACATGAATGAACATTTGTGAAAAATTGCCCGCGCTGCAAGTAGAGCCGCACAGAATAGAATACAACAGGGGGACAAGCACCTCTCAACAAGCAGCAAGCAGACAGACAGAAGCAGTGAAAAAAAAACTACAGTAAATAGCAGCAAAATAATAATGAATACACAACTTCCAAGCTGGCAGGGAAAGTAGCTATACAGTACAATTGCTTTCTCATTGACAATGTTGTGTCAACATATTTCTTGAATAAGAATGTCCTAATTGTTGTTCGAATGTAGGTGAAATTGACTTGGCGTTATCTAACCTTTCTGTTGTCATCAGATTTCGCCAGTGCCTCCAGAGTGTCAACGATAGCATTTCCAATATGGTGGGCTTCAGCTTCTTCAACCTCCTCAGGGTGCCCTGCTTTGAGTTCACTCCCAAGAGTCAATGCATTGAGCTCAACTGGTGGGGAATGTGAGTACTGTTGGTCTAAAATAGAGTGTGTAGGAGATATATCCTGGTATCAAGTGTTGAATTGCTACGCTACACTGACTTTTTTTATAATACTGTAATAACTAATAAAGATAGCATGTGACATGCTGTTGTTTTCCAAAATTGGTATCATATGGTGGACGATTGAAACAGCAGCAGAAGTCTTTATTGAGTGGCCTGTGACGACATGCCTGATATCCAGCCCCTTCACTCTTCCTCCAGGCAACAATGCCAGATTGACTTCTCCTTTCAGAAAAATGAATGGACCGTCCCAGCAAAATTTTAAAAATGAGAACTGTTCAACATACAGTATGAAACGTTTTTGGATTGTATATAATGTACTGTATAACCCTTCAATTGCCGTATATATTTTATACCTTATGCGTGACACTGTAATCACTCAAAGTATAACCAGAAATCTAATGGGAAAACAGAAAATATCTTCAAAGGTTTGAAAAGAGACAGAGATACATGGAATACGACTTTACATAATCAATCTCTCTTAGAATATAGGAGCTATCTAATAATGGGATTTTTCTCTGTGCAGGTGCAAGGTAGCCAAAGTGGCCCCGTATGCGGTCTTAAAAAATTCCTTAGTTTACACCATCAACCACACAGACAGTAAATATGGTACCAGTAGTGATCCCCAAAGTTCAGCAGAAACTGGGACTGACCTAGTTACAGTGAGCCCCTTATCTAGCACAGGAACTAGGAAAATCCCTAAAGGGAACCGCCCAAAGTCCATTGCCTCCACACAGGACTGTGTTCCAAGAGGTCCTCCCAGAGGAGACACCTTCCAGACTGAACACAGAAAAGGAAAAAGATGCAACAGGGCCAAGAAAACATCCACAACTCAAACAAGCACACGTCCAACGAAGACCAACAAACAGTTAATGACTGTGTCAAAGAAAACTGCATCCACAACAAAGACAACAGCTTCTAAAAGTAATACTGGTAAATATGAGTTAAAAATGACAAAAACTGCGAAACAAAAGACTGGATCAACAACTGAAAAGACAACATTTTCTTCTCAACAAAATCAAGCTGTATCACAGAAAGCAAGATCAAAAACAACAGAGAAGGCAACTTCGACATCAAGACTAAAGCCTTCACCTCAGTCACAGAAAACAAGGTTAACAATCACAACTCTCTTACCCAAACGTCCCAAACATCCCAAGGCACTTAGGAAACCTCATGGTTGCAGCCCCAGGGCTCCTCCAAGAGGAGATAGCTTTCAGACCCGCCAATGGAGGGGGAGGCGAGGGAAAGCCTGTTTGGAACCAACCGCCAGCAAACCACCATCACCAACAAACATATCCCCACCAAAAAAGACTGCATCTGTAATCCGGAGAACAATATTTCAAACTCAGAATACAATTCCTGTTAATGAGACAACCTCTCCAACTGTGATAACCACTCCTACCCTTTGGAAGAACACGTTTAAGAGAGCCACCACCATAAGGACAACAACTGTACTACAAACCCCTACTGAGAGTGCTTCAGCTTGGACAACAGGTATTTTTTTTGTCTGCCCACAATTTATTTTCTCCGGCCCACTACCAGCCTATTCAATTTAACATGAATAATGAAATTAATGAGGATACCTAGCATGGAAAACATTATAACCAACAACTGGTTTTATCTGGTGGCCTTTGTAAAAATTCGGACATGGAGTATGACAAATGATGAATCTTCTCTATATAGATTTAAACAGTTTGGGTACGATTCTATGGAAAGCTGAGTATTTATGTGGTATATAATGATCTGTTACAGATCGCCTGCTTCTGTGTGGCACCCTCAAGCATTTGGATGATTGTAAATACAAAATTCCCCCTTTGGAGAAAAGATATGATCTTCACAA
>JACXGI010001147.1:82587-102225 GCA_016801175.1 Esox masquinongy
AACCTAACTCTAGTCATAACACCTAACCCTGTCCTTAACCATACCCTTCCCCTTAACCATAACCCCAATAACCTAACTCTAGTCATAACACCTAACCCTGTCCTTAACCATACCCTTCCCCTTAACCATAACCCCAATAACCTAACTCTAGTCATAACACCTAACCCTAAACCTGGTAATGCTTACATTTGAAAATAACCCCAAATATAACACCACGCTTAATTGTACTAAGTGCTTTATCCATCTCTGTGGTGTGTTGTGTGTAAGAACAAATTAAATTAATGCTGGTCGGGCCACTAATTTATCTTTCTGGGATTAACCGACGTATTCCCATTCAGAATTACATTTCTGGGTCCCAAATCACTGCCTTACAGTTTAGCTGCATCATTGCTGCCAGGTGCCAGTGCCTAGGTCCAAACAATCGGCTTAGCGCTCTCCATGGTGGATGGATGGACGTCGGACAGGGCTCGGCGGTCAGCTTTGGGCTGTTGAGCAAACACTGTGATAAGATGCAGAACAGCACGCTGAGACGTGCATTGGAAGACGCTGCTCCTAATAACAGAGTTAAACTGATTCTTACTGTTGGCATTCTGGCTTTAGTGGTCACATTTGTTGCTACTGCCCTTCTTCATTTTTGACAACAGGCACCAGCGGCCTTCTAGTAAAGACACCTTATCCTAACAGCTTTCAGGGACAATGCTTGGCAGGTCATTTAAATGGATTATAAGGTGAAATCAGTTGTGCATGTGTTGAGAGTGTGTACCTCAATATAGTTTTGTATCAAAATAGCCAACTCAAATTAAACATATAACCCAGCTAAATCACGTACTTCAATAAGCCAAAGAAATGTCAACGCTAAGGAGGAGGTGCTGGGCTCTGAAATACCAATGTCAGATTGGGGGGATAGCTTGGAAGAGATTCATACCTGCTCAATCAACTCCATACACTGTCTTATACAAGTTTCAAAGCATACCTGTGCAGCTTCTGGTCTGGAATCTTCCCAGAACTTCTCTGAGGTTCTGGAAGTTCTGATTTCTTGGGATTCTCAGAGGCTTGGGGAAGACTGAACACACCTCAAAGACAATGTATCTCTCATCACCACATTTTGGCATAAACATTAATCTTGATGTTTTGTAACAAGGCAGAGGTTCCCCTCAAAATAATGATTGGCTAAATTACACCCAACATATGCACTTACAACATATGCACACCCAACAGTGCCTTGCCTCTGGTTGTGGAAAGCTAAAGGCTGGGGGAGTTTTTGGGGAAGAGGGTTCAAATTTATACTTTTTTGGTAGTGTCCTTGTTATATGTCTATCTTCGTTTTTGTTTTAATTTACCAAAAAGCACACCCTTGATTTCTGGATGTTTCTGTTTTATGTGTGTTTATTTAAAATTACTGGCAGTGACTTGACCACTGTGCTAATAGGTTGTCCTCTAATCCTAACTCCAAATCACCAAACATAAACACTAAACCATAACCCCCAATCTAAAACCATAACCCCCCAATAACCGATTTTGCCATTCTAATACACACAAATACATCGTTATCAGGAAAAATTTAAACACCCCCTTATTTATGTAAACACACACCAGCCTACTGTCTTCCTATTTCTTTTTTTACGCTGTTTCTGTTTTTCTCTTGACATATTTTTCTCCTTTTCCATTAACTGGAGCATCTGTCTGCCATTTTCTGCCCTTCCATCTCTCTCCACCACAATGTAGGCTGGCTGGTTTGATCAGAGACTTTGAGAGCCCCAATATTCTTATCTCCATCCTGCAGGATTTTGTGTCTCCACTCTGCCTCAGTATGTCAAGTGCAAAGTACTGTCATGGGGGAAAAAGGTTGGTGGTTTAATTCAGTTGATATATTTGCAATATACTGGCTGAAATTATTAATTTGATCTCTTCACATAGCAGATTATTTCAAATAGTTAAATGCAAAGTTTTACTCTCCTACTTAGTGCCTATTACAGTATGTGGTGTACAGTTAAACTGAAAATGCTTGTGGTTCTAGTATTACATGTTTTTCTTCTGCTTTTGCTGTAGCTGTACTGCTGGATTTTCCAAAGCCATTGACCTAATTCAAGTCTTTGAAAGCATGGAGGAAAGAGAAAGACTTGCTCAGAGCACAAGTAAAAATAAAAAAAGAGGGATGCCTGTTCGCCTCTACAAACGATGTCTAAGGATCACTGAGCCCAGAACACACAGATTGATCTGATGTTTCCCAAAAAACAGCACTCAGTTATCACAATGGGAATCCTTTTGTATCGTGTATACTGTACATCATGTAACATCAATCTTAATTATTGTTTAAAAGGGGCAAATGATGCAAGCCTAATGTAAAATTGACTTCATTTGCAACTGTAAATGAACAACTAGCTGGAGTGGTTGTGAGAAGAATGCTGCCAGAATGTTTCTAATATATTTATAGTCTATATACTTCTCTGTTAAATCACTTAAGTATAATCAATCTCTTTTATAATGTTCTTATGATATATTTTTTATGCAATGTGCTTTATTGGACAGAAACATTGTGATGATTTTTAGAAATGATTTTTGCTGAAAGAGCATTGGAATTAATTTGAAGCCATGCTGCAGCAATACATGTGCACCAGTGCCAGTAGCTAGATCACTGGACCACCCTAGTGCACTTGAACGTGTTCTAAAGGAGGATTATTTTTCTAGCCTCGCTAATGCCACCCACATTACATCACAGCAAAGTGTATCAGATGCACTGTCAACCAAACTGCCTCTGCAACATCACCAGTAATGTTGTTGAAATGTGCATTATATTTTCACCCTTATTTTACCAGGTTAGTTGATTGAAAACCAGTTCTTATTTGGAATGACGACTGGCCAAAGCCATAATATAGTGCAAGACAACACAAAATTACAGTGTACTTAAGAGAAACAAAACATAATGGAGAAAAAAATAAAGGGTCAGATCAATGAAATTCACCAATAAATTATACCATGTGTGGTTATAGTTATATATAGAAGGATAAATTAGGCTACACTATACATCGATCAACCATTACATTATGACCACTGACAGGTGGAGTGTATAACACTGATAATCTCATTATCATGGCACCTGTCAGTTGGTGGGATATATTGGGCAGCAAGTGAACATTCTGTCCTCAAAATTGATGTGTTAGAAGCAGGAAAAATGGGCAAGCGTAAGGATCTGAGCGACTTTGACATGGGCAAAATTGTGATGGCCAGACGACTGGGTCAGAGCATCTCCCAATCTCTTTGTGGGGTATTCCCAGTCTGCAGTGGTCAGTACCTATCAAAAGTGGTCCAAGGAAGGAAAAGCGCTGAACCGGCAACAGGGTCATGGGTGGCCAAGGCTCATTGATGCACGTGGGGTGCGAAGGCTGGACCGTGTGGTCCGATCCAACAGACGAGCTACTGTAGCTCAAAGTGCTGCAAACGTTAGTGCTGGCCTGTCCACTCCCATGCTGACCCCTGTCCACTGCCGAAAGTGCCTACAATGGGCACGTGAGCATCAGAACTGGACCATGGAGCAATGGAAGAAGGTGGCTTGGTCTGATGAATCACGTTTTCTTTTACATTACGTGGCTGTCCGAATGCGTGTGCGTTGCTTACCTGGAGAACACATGGCACCAGGAAGCACTATAGGAAGAAAACAAGCCGGTGGAGGCAGTGTGATGCTTTGGGCAATGTTCTGCTGGGATTCCTTGGGTCCTGCCATTCATGTGGATGTTACTTTGACACGTACCACCTACCTAAGCATTGTTGCAGAACATGTGCACCCTTTCATGGCAATGGTATTCCGTGATGGCATTGGCCTCTTTCAGCAGGATAATGCGCTCTACCACAAAGCAAAAATGGTTCAGAAATGGTCTGAGGAACACAACAAGTTTAATTTGTTGACTTGGCCTCCAAATTCCCCAGATCTCAATCCAATCGAGCATCTGTGGGATGTGCTGGACAAACAGGTCCGATCCATGGAGGCCCCACCTCACAACTTTCAGGACTTAAAGGATCTGCTGCTAACGTCTTGGTGCCAGATAACACAGCACACCTTCAAAGGACTAGTGGAGTCCATACCTTGACGTGTCAGGGCTGTTTTGGTGGAAAAGGGGGACCTACACAATATTAGGCAGGTGGTCATAATGTTAATGGCTGATCGGTGTATGTTGTGTTACTTATATATAGAAGTCACAAAATGCTTATACAGATAGCCAGCCTAAAACCCCAAAGTCAAAGCAACAATAAGAAACTGGTGCACAATGGTTAGGAAAACCCTCTAGTAGGGGTGGAACTGAGGACGAAACCTAGAGAGGAGCCAGACTTAGGTGTGGCCAGTCCTCTTCTGGCTGTGCATGGTGAACATAAATTATATTTTAGCGCCACATCACTCAAAAATATAATAACATGTTCAAATGACCAGCAGTGTCAGTAAATACAGATGGGCTGTGGACAATGTCCTTAAGCATTCCAGATCCGTAACCACCAAGATGGCACGTGCACGGCCAACTGGGCTAAACCACTAAGGTGATATATGGATAGAACTTAGGAAAGCAAGTGGCCAGAGCCAAAATCGGAGCTAGCGAGATCCTATTGGGCAATATTTATGCGTTCTGGAGTTTTTCTGTTTGGAAACGCCTATTATGTGAAGTGCGCATGTACATAACTAAATACGGCCTGCACTACTGAAAAACTATTTAAAAAAGTAAACGTTGGCAAAGAGTGAAGTCTGGAAAGAACGGTAGTGGGGTCCAATGTTTCATCGATTAGTGTCGGACAGGCCTATCTCTCTTCATCGGTTTCCAATAGCAGATCACATTGGGCTTTCTCTTTCTTCACTCAGTGAAGTGATTACCGGATGTTGAGATGTATACACGACGGTCTTCCAGATCAGAGAATAAAACATACTCAGCAGGTGGCGCACGAGGACCTGTAACGGTAAGGTGACTGACCAGCTACACGCATACCTGAGTTTGGAATGTCATCCGTGGATAATGTAGAATTGTATGGTCTAAAGTGTTGCACTACTTAGGCTTTTGCAATAAATATTGTTTATTGACTTTCCCCTTGTCACTATTCTAAAAAGGTAGACCACTAATTATAAAATAAAACAAATTCAACAATGTGAGTATCTAACTAAACATGATTTTATATTACAGGTATTGATTAAATTATCAACCCTGATTTTAAGTTAGGGTTTCCGTCTATAGTATAGGTGAGCGTAGGTGAGTAGTAGGCAAGGTCCTAGGCTGAACCGCAACGTATGCTGGGAACAGTTCAGTTGGCCTAAGAAACATGGCGTTTTACCGACAGCAGTGGTGTTCCCGTTATCTGTCCGGCCATAAATAAACAGGCATTGGACCATCAACGGAGCCATTTTTCTGCATTCTAATAGTGTTTTGGTTATGCTTAGACTTTATGTTAAGTTGAAAAAGTCAGTAATTTACGAAACATTGCTTTAAATATTACGACTGACAGACAGTGTCACGCCCACTGTGCTAGGGAAAGACGGTTGGTAACGTTAGCTGTAACGTTAGTCGGGAAAGAACCTGCCCCACACATTGCGATCAGCTGGCCAACCTAGCTACGGTAGCATCGTTAAGCAAGCTAGCTAGCTAGCCGATTGTAGCTGGCATTGCCATTGTAAGTAGCTAACCCAAAGAGCAAGCTAGCAGCAACCGCACAGCAAAGTGGTACAGTACGAGCTAGATGAAACGGACTACATTACGTGAGATTTTGTGATCTGACTGACAGCATGTCTGTCGGGTAGTGTTAATGTCATTTCATATATAGGATTTGTTTTAATGTTCGTCCTCTCTGACATTTTTTTCGGAGGAGAGAGAGATGGGCTCCGGGGCCGTGGATTCGTCTCAGTGGCTCTCAGTGAAGGAAGAGACTATTTTCCTTCACGATGGACTGATTCGGGTCACGGATCTGGCTGAACTGCCTAGCGAAATTGGGGTGTCTGAACAAGGAGACACTGAGCAGGAGGTGAGTCTGCATCAACGGTAGCATGATTTGGTGTGTTTTCTTAGTAAAAGCTAGCTAGATAGTGGCCACTGTATGTTAGCCACAGGCTACGGTCTGTAGCTACTGACTGTACTAACGCTTATATCAAAGATAGGTTTAATAGTATGCTTACGGACGGTCTATGCTAACGTTTAGCTATATTGTCAGTCAGGTGCTTTCCGGACATTAACGGCACAGGACTGTTCTGTAGCTATAGTAGTACTACAGCTTAAGCAGGTATTGCCCAGGAAGCAAGTGATTATTATGAATAGTTACATTTATAACAAGACAGCTTATATTAGCTCATTATGTTCATGTGATGGGTGATGTTTCAAGTCCCATCATTGGCTTGAAAAGCAGCCGGGAATGACATGCAGCTACCACTCTGTAGTTTACCAACGTTAGCTAAACCTAAATCTAATCTAAATAGGTAATATTCTAGCCGAAAGATAATATTGTTTACTTAGCTAGTTAAAGTAATGCACCCATTGCTAGCTCACTGAACTAACATGTTAGCTAGCTAGTGTATTTAGCCAACATTTGCAGAAATTACAAACTAATACTATGTCGTGACATTGTTGTTACCTTTCCTCATTGATCTGGTCAAACGTCATTGACGATAACGCTCTACTGTAGCTATGAATCATTCTACAACGTATATTCAACGTGTACATAGTTACTGCCAATAATTCTTGTTTAAATGTCTGTAATGTCGATATATTGACATGGAGTTGAGTTTCCTAGCTAAGCAGGCTATTATTATCATGGCCTGGCTTTTAAATCCCCACCCTTTCTGTTAACTGTGTCCCCTCTGGCACAGACATTTGGTGCTCTTGAGTGGTGACTGGCTGGCAGGCAATATTTTTGTTTTCTTCTAACCTTACTCATGCATTGTATTTCTTAATTCTACAATTGAAAGCACACTGGCATGAAACCTGTACAAAAACAAAAGGAACAGTGCTTTTGACATGCCTGCAAGTGTTTAAGTAGTCAGTGGGTCTTCCAGTTCAGAGTTCAGCTCAGAAGTACGTTATGCTTTCTCTTTGTCACCACTGACAGTGTACATCCTCACTGTCACAGTTCAATGATCACTAAAGCTTTATTTTATTTGATCAGTAACCATACAGTACTGAATACAGTTTGAGTACAAATTCTGAAAGTGAAATTACATAATACTCAAAATATTCATCTAATGGTGCGAACAGCCATTGTATCAAGTTTAAATTCAGTTTCAGAGTTTATTTGTCAAATGCACCGAACAACACAGCGTCATCCTGCACGATGAAATTCTTGTGACATGGCACCCGGCAACTAAGTAGTGAGAAATGTGAAAAAATATATGTAGCAAAAAATAAAATAAAGCATTGGCTTAGTTGCAGGACTGTACAAGGAATTGTTGCTTGTTCTTTCTGCGATGGAAGGCTAGATGGAATCTAACTTCATCCATCCACAGTGTCTCGCTGGTTGTTGTACTGTCACTACTGTTGAACCCCCCCCCCCCCCAACCTTAATATTCTTATGTGAGGTGGTAGGCAGTACTGCACTAATTTACTGTGTTATGAGGTGGTGTCGTTGGAGTTGTATGTGGATGTTGTCATTTACAGATGTGGAACTCCTGTAAGGGCCCCCAATATTATCTACAGTTTTACAGATGGATTAACTTGAATAGAAACTGGCCACTGAATATAAACACCAGTTAATCAGCTTCCTCACCAAAATGTATCACCCCCATAGACAGTGTCGTAGCTGTGGCATGCTATATACATCAGGAATACAGGCATAGAGGTATTCAGTAACCGATCAACTGAACCTTAAAATGGGCAAAACCTGAGTGACTTTTAGCATGTTGGGAATGGCGTTACTTGGAGCACCGGTTGCATCATCTTAGAAATGGCCGATCGCCTCGTAATAAAAAGCAGATATGTCAGAACTCTGGAGTTTAGAACTAACATACACCTCGTAATTTAGGATAGACAGATAGTAAACAAAGTAGCATCAGTCATGCAGTTTCAGAGGAGTCTACTCCGTACCAATCTTGATCTACCCAGGCTTTTTACAGTAAAGATGGATAATGCTCGTCTGCCTGTCTCTAGCCCACTCGTAAATGTTGTACGGATTGTCAAGCGCTACACTCTATAGAAAAACAATATCACCAATGCACACACATACATCTGGTCTCTGCTGAGGTAATCTACAGGGGCCGTTAGTCCAGAGGGAAGGCATTATGTCCGTTTCCCTATGGGATGTGACCTTATGGTCTAGTTTAAATAATTAAGATCTGCCTCTCTGTTTAGGCTAACATAGCCAGGCTCATAATTGAACAGGCCATCCAGCGTCCCATCAGCTCATGGGTTCTTAGATGCTGGCTATTTAAATAGCAGCATCACAGAGGAGCAACCTTTCTGCAGAGTAAGATTGGGAAGGTCGTTGCACAATCGCAGGATCCAATTAAGGAATGTTACCATAACGTTAGTCATATAGGTCTATCTGAAATGGAATCAATAAAAAATGGGCCCACTAAATGGTGTAATGGAGTTTTGGTCTACATAACGTAATCGATATCTGGCTGAGACTTTTCCTAAGTGCAGAAGAAGCACAATAGTTATTTTTTATCTCCTTTGAGACAACCCCACCATCTCTTTCACAGGATTTTTTTTGATTATGTGTAATGTCATATTTCACTGTTTCTCTGGTAAGTGCATTGGCAACTTGTTTATTGTAATGTGATATTACTGTGATTAAGTAAATACTGTGATTAAAAAATACTGGATTTTATAATATACAAATGTATTCTGATTCTTATTGATGAATCAAAGGGTCTAACCTATTATCTTCCCTTCAAATTCAATATAGATAGGCTACGCATGATCTCTTAGTGAAGCAGTCCTCTGTTTACTAAATTGGATTAAGTGTTAGCCTGGCCCCAGCTAGATGGTGATTTACAGTCAGTGCGCTGTACTGGATGCCGTCATCACTTTGAGATCTATGTCCATTGTCTCTCCAAGGATTTGTACTTTCTGTTGGTTACAGATCTTTATGACTTCATACTGTATCCTTCACAGTTTCCCTCTCTGTTCCCTAGATCCTCACATTCGAGACAAAGAACCCTGCGGAGCTGGCAGAGCGCCTCCGTGCCGTCTGTGGTAACCAAAGCAATGCGTACGCCCGCCTGTTGGAGTACCGTCTGAATGCACTGCGGGGCCTGTGGGGTGCTCAGCGTCAGCTGGCCCTGGAGGAGCAGCAGGACCGCGAGGGAGCCGGAGGGGGAGACGAGGAGGCCCTGGCTCTGCTAAAAAGACAGGGTCTACTGCAGCAGCCTGAACAAGCTCCTTTCACCTCCCGCGTGGGCCTGCTGCTGGTCTTCCCCCTGTTACAGTCCCAGACGCGCAGTGACCCGGCCCTCTGTGGGGTCACGGCAGAGGTGCTGCTCTCTTGCCTGCGTGACTGCCAGCCCCTCAGCCTCAGCAAGGAGCCCACCGACTGCCTCAATGGCCTGGAGTGGCTGCTCTGCTCCTGGCTGGAGGAGAACCAGCAGGGACCGGCTCCAACATGCACCCTTCATGGACACAGGCAGAGGGAGAATGCAGCGGCTGCCCTGGTAGCTCTGGCCTGCGCCAGGTGAGAGTCCCCACCTGTTCCCAGATTTCTATTGGAAAGTGGCCTATATTTCATTTGATTTACGGTTTGAGTTATGTTAAAGAGCAGAAAGAAACAAATGGTTCGGTATGTATACCGGTCATGAAAATATGATTGTGGGTAGTCTGCCGATTGGCTGTGAGCTAACATGACATTGTTTTCCAAGGAAATTGCAAGCATTTTTGAAATGGTCCGTTTGAGACACAATTTTGAGATGGAGTTGTCGAAGTGATATTTTTCCAGTTTATGTTTTGTTCAAAAATGTGAGTACATGATGAGTCAACACAGAACAGAACTGGGATGCGTCGATGTGAAGATTATGGGGATTTTGAAATCGGTCCACACAGCCGTTATTTTAAAAAAATATATACATTTTCTGGAGTATTTCCTTATTTTTAATGACAAGGCAGTAATGAAGGAGTGGTTATGGAGACAGGTATATAGAGGGACGTGGAGAGGAAGAGAACAGACAAACCCCCATTGCCACGTAGTAAGTGTCTTCCCGTGTCAGGAGCTTAGACCGCTACATGAGAGTTCAGCCCCACAGACGGCATTTTTGATTGACCAAGTACAACAGTGTATAAACAACGAAGCTGCATGGCACTTTATTATTGCCTCACTTCATAAATCACAATTGGTCAGAAATATTTCAAAGTAATTGGTCGGTAGCAGATTAGGAATTTTTTTGCCTATTTACTGCCGATATTGTTTACTGGCTGATATGTTGTCATATCCAATTTTTTCATTGGTCCGTTACTTTAATAGAGGTCTATGCTACACATGAATTAATTGGTCTGTTTAGCTGTCTGGCTAATTTACTCTAGCTTTCTAATATTCTATGAAAGTCTTGCCGATTGTCTGGGAAGTATTATAGTAAAAGTCCTGCCGACTGCCTGGGAAGTATTATAGTAAAAGTCTTGCTGATTGCCTGGGAAGAATTACAGTAGAAGTCCTTCCGACTGCCTGGGACGTATTACAGTAAAAGTCCTGCCGACTGCCTGGGAAGTATTACAGTAAAAGTCCTGCCGACTGCCTGAAGAGTCATTCAGTTTTTGCAGTGCTACAGTAATCACCAAAGGACATTTTCACATTTTGTGTTAAATACTGGAATACAAATTTATTAAATGTCCCTATTGATAACACCTCATACACAACCCTTTGAAAATGCAAAACATTGTTCTACACCCGGCCCTAAAAATTAATCAGTTACCCCAGACGCCGAAGACTATTCTCTATTCTACTGTGTACACCACAAATCTGTAATCATCAGAACCTTACCAAGCTTTTTACCCAATACTGTAAGACTGATATAAAAGGCTGCCAAATGAATGACTGTCAACTTTCAATCATTATCAAATGTCTTTTTTGTGCACTTCAACATTGAGCATATGCACACACACTCGTTTCTACCCAAACAAACACTCACACATACTGACACTCCACACACACTTGTTCTTGTATAACATGAACACAAATGTATATAGACGATGCACGCACACACACACTTCACTTTCATCACATACGTACATAAATATATACTTAAAACTTAATGACCTTTACCCCCTCAGCCCAGCGCGGTACTGGTTAATTCTGGTTAAATGACAAGTTACTGCTATTTATATTTGTATCTATATTTTATTTCTTACTTGTTATTTATTTAAGTTTGAATTTTTGGCTCTGTCCAACTTGCTCTTAATCCTAGTTTCCAAGTGCCAGCCGATGAAAAGCGATGGAAGTCGAGCAGTGTTGGCTTTACGCCACAAATAACGTTTTGCAATTAGGCCAAAAGGTGAGATTTTATTCTCATTGGACCACAGAACCTTTTACCACATCTTTACTTTGTCTTTGGCCTTTGGGAAAATCCAAATGGGTTTTGATGGGACTCGACCCATTTGTTCATTTGACTAGTTCTAAAGTTCCATATAAATATAGAACTTATGGAAGTACGTAAATAGAAACAAACGCATGTAATTTGTACCAGTAAATGGTTGCTTATGTTGTTTATTTTTAAGCCTATAATTCAATACCTGCAAGCATTCTCAATGTTCTTCTGTTTTCAGTTGTGTCTCTACATGTCAGATATGGGACAGTTTGATTGATGGCTGAACTGATATGCAGGATGGGAAGCAAACTTTTCAGGGATGTCACCATGAGGCCATTGGTCATTTTTAAAACTCGAGTTCAATTGTTATGATGTGAGAAAGTTGAGGATGGATCAACCGCATTGTAGTGCAGGGCTATTCAACAATAACCAGGTCTTAAATACAAACGATAGCCCAAGCCAATTACGAGACACTTATTGTACAATACTGAGGGAATATAATGTACTGTAGGCCCAATGATTAAGATAAAGACATTACTACTCACTGGTGATGGCTGATGCACTTAGGTTAAAATAGTTAGCCCATCTAAAATACTTTAAGATACTTTGTAAACCAATGTACTACAGTACTATTTCATCAGTGGTGGAGACTCATTTTTCAGTATTTTTTTATTATTTATTTCCTAATAATAAGTATTTCCCTTATAATTGTGGAGTAAGGTCTGTACAGAAGTGGGGGAAATTGTTTTAATGGAACATTTACACAACAAAATCAGAAAACGTTCCAGGGGCTGTACATTTTCTATAGTTGCTGTATAGGAAAGCCTATTTTCTCAACTATTTAAACTTAATATCAGCACAAACAACATGTATCAACTAACTATTCTGTTTTAGTAACCTTATACATTTGTCTTTTACGAACAACTGCTGTTTTGAAAACAATGCATATTCTGTTGTGCTTGAGCAGGGTAGTTAACCTAAATTGCTCCTGTAAGTTGCACTGGTTAACAACATCTGCTAGAGTGTAAAATATAGCAAACATCTATAGTTGAAATCTAGTTCTGCTTTCTTTGTCAGTAATGTATGTTGCACTTGGGTCTTGTGTTTTTGTCACCTAGGTCACAGAGTAGAGCACTCATTTCTTTCACCAGTGGATTCAGCCCAATTTCTGCTTTTTTTTTTATCTGAGCTTGACTTGTCAAAACCAGAACCCTCCTCCCTTTGTGTTCCCTCTGTAGTGGCTGAGAGCCCATTGTGTCAGGGAACCATCCAGTTCTGCTGCTCTCTGTTTCATCAACAGTGTGTGGTTATAGAGCTAGGCTATTCTCGTTCTCCCCTTCTGGGGTTTAGTGTGCCTTATCACTGTTTGTTAGTGTGAGCAGGTTAACTGTTTCTCATCGGTGTCACCAGCTGATGAGATGTTTTATTGTATTTTGGTTTTTGGCCGAGTAGTGGATGCTGGTTCCAGGCAGGCTGAATCATCAGTTATTTTTTTTTTTAGGTCATATTTTTTTTTTTTTTTTTAGATGTGGGAACTAGCAGGACAGTTCACTGCCACTCATGGGCCCAAACATGCACAATGACAAATACAATGTCTTCCAAATATACAGTATTCAATAAATCATGTGATCCGTCTGCATAGCACCCCGCGTCCCACTGCTGGATTTCCTCTGAAGCTAAGCAGGCTCGGTTCTGGTGGATCCCCAGATGGGAGACCAGATGGTGCTGGAAGTGGTGCTGGAGGGCCAGTATGGAACGCTCCTCTCTTTGGTCTGAAAAGCAAATTGCAATGCGTAGGGTGCTGTCCTTCGAATACAGCCTTAAACAGGTGTCCTGGCTTTTTGGTCATAAAAGATCTCATTGCATTAATCATAAGAGTAGGGGTGTCAATCCTGGTGTCCTTTCTACATTTCCAGTCTGACCTTCATATCACCATGGCCAATGAATCATACCCAACTTCCATTTGGCTCATCTATTTCCTCCCCAGTGTTAAATATATGCATTCATAAATGTAAGTTACTTAGAGCATCAGCTGAATTCTAAAACGTCTGCGCTGACAACACTAACGCCTGATGTCCACCAGATACGTCAAACTCGTTGCGTTGCGCCGGAAGTCATTCATTGTCAATGAAGCAATCCGAAAAGTTGCGTTTCCAATGCGATGTTGCATTGCTGTGCGTTTGGTGTAACACATGCGTTCAATAATTTCAACTTGTGCGTGGTTTTACTGTTGCGATGGTACGACGGAAGTACCACGGAAGTGGCACATAGCATGACCATAGCCGACTAATAAAAAACTGGCAGGTTTATCAAACGTTATATTATTTACAATGTCAAATTGTTCAAGAAAAATGTGATAATCTGCTAAATAAAATATTTCAAGTGGCAACAGTAGCCTACCTAACTAACTCAAAAACGAATTAAGTAGATAGCTGACTGTTGTTGTTTGCTAGCATTGTATCAACTACTGTACAATGCTAACCATTCTGCTCTAACTTAGCTGAATCACCAGCACCAATTTTCCACAGTTATAGTATCTCATTCAACTGCGCAGATATAACTCTAGTAAGCTATACTGCTCCAGGCAGCATTTTTGGAGTTGATGTCCCGGTAGCAATAGGCCCAATGCACTTTGGTCGTATAGAGCAGGTTCTCTAAAGACTGCAAAAATCATCTCCCTGCTTCCATCCGTAGGCTATACTGTACCTTGTGAAAACACATGTGCGTCAAGAACGAAAAAATACGTACAGGACATCCGACAAAAATAACGTCCTCTAAATTGTGACGTATCCGGTGGACATCAGGCGTAAAGCGGAAGGTATGCCATCCTAGAAACATGCATAAACACAGTCACCCATTTTGCAAAGCAGGGCCAACAATGGTGATCAAGAAAGGGCTACACAGCTGCATTATGGAATAACAGTCTTCAGCCTTCTGCAACTGCAATGTTCTCGCTTCTCTGCCTCCCATTACTAGGTTTGACATGTGGTTTGTGTTTACAGGGGATCTCTAAAGACCTTCATTCACACCATTCACCTGCTGCAGAAACAGACAGACCTGGGTCAACTCCCTGTGGCTGATGTCCTCTACAGGTGGGTCTGGTATCCTCATTGGTGGATGTGCTTGGGGAGACTTCCCTGTCCTGTGGATGTTGTGACCTCTTTCTCTCTCCGTCTGTCCAACCCAGACTTCTGGTGCTTGAGGGGGGACCGGGCTCCCCGTCTTGTCTGCTGGGGGGCAAACACAGCGTCTCTTGGGGGTTTGAGGACATGCTACCAACACCTGACAGCAATGCTGGAGGGGCGGAGAACAAAGGTGTGTGTGAGTGTGTAGTATGTTTATTATTGCCCTTAAATTATTCATATTTTATTTGTCTAAATCCAGTTAGAAGTCCAACAGTAAGCAAGAGGGTGACATTTGCAGATGTCATTGTGTCTCATTGGCTGAGGCTGCTGAGGGTGGGCCTCTTGGGTTGGTGACAGGACAGGCTGGTGACTGGCAGAAGGGAGGGGCCTGTTTCCTTTAATCGATGGGTTGACCTTGGAGAGCCCTGTAAGGTGATAGGACTGGGTATGGGAAGTTCAACTCTTCTTACTGACTCAGATCTTTTGTAGTTGTTCTGTCAAATGCACAGATCTCTTGATTCATTCAGTTTGAGTTAGTAATGCCCAGAGCATGTAGGACTTTGTGCAGGGGAATGATATACACAGAAGATTCTTAATTCTACAAGACTTTCATTCACATCTCTTTCAAAATAGGGGAACTATTGCTGTCATTTGTGACTGAGACTTGCGGAAGTGTCCTTTAACCATCATAATTTATGACTTGTGTGCTTTAAAATGCATCATATGTCACAAGGGTGATGAGCACCTTGATGGTTTGCAAATGGCAAGTCATTTGTTAAATGCACCGAACAACACGGCATCATCCTGTACAAAGAAATTCTTATGACATGGCACCCAACATACTACGTAGTTAGAGTTAAGAAGAAGAGTATATAAGCAAAAATATAGCTAGACAGAAAATAATAATAAAATAAAGCAACAATATAGGTAACACTGTACACTAGCAGCAATTTAAAAAAGAGTACTGTAAACTAGCAGCAATCTGGGTTGTATTATTGAACATTTAGAGACAGTGGATATAAAAAGTCTACACACCCCTGTTAAAATGCCAGGTTCTTGTGATGTAAAATAATGAGACAAAGATAAATCATGTCAGAACTTTTTCCTCTCCTTTCCTCCCCTTTAATGTGACCTATAACGTGAACAATTCAATTGAAAAACAAACTAAAATCTTTGAGGGGGAAAAATAAAAAATAAGAAACTCACAATAACCTGGTTGCATAAGTGTGCACACCCTCTTATAACTGGGGATGTGGCTGTGTTCAGAATTAACCAATCACATTCTCCCGTATTCTTCACAGGGGTGTGTAGACTTTTTATATCCACTGTATGGCAGGTATGGCAGTAATATACATAACAGTGTGACTTAGCAGCAATTGATAGTTATTGAAATATTAGATATGCGTACAATAAGCTTATGAATGGTGACATAGCACACTACAACTATGTAGTGAGAATTAAGAAGAAGAAAATTTACACACAGCTTTAAATATATCAAGAAGATAATGCGATCATATACATAACCCTGAACATAGCAGCAGTTTAAAAAGAGTACTGTAGATTTGCTGTAATATTGGTAGTAGTATTGAATATTGTAGAAATGGCAAATATGGCAGTAATATACAATGAAAAAGAAAATGTAAACTGGCATCGATTTTAAATATTCTAATGTCCTTTAAAGTACCTGAAAGGGCATCAGAGCATCTGCAATGTTCGTGTGTGATCATTATGATCATGGATCAGCTATGATCGTGGCAGCAGCTTCCCATGTGATTATTCCTCAAGTGTGTTGGTCAGAGGGTCTGCATGCTGTATATTTAGGCTTTATAGAGCTTTATGGCTGAACCCATAAAGTCAGCTGGTTGATTATTTGGTCACTATGCTCTTGGTTTTACATGGGTTTTATAGTCAATCAGTCAAAGTGATATAGTTTCTTCTGAGACACCTGTCTGATTCACGTCTGGCTGTCATCAGTAATACGTTTTTAGAAGTCACTCACAAGTGTTATCTTGAATTAATGAAATGTGATATTGTGGCAGGGAATGGACACAGAGCCATTGTTTTGGGCCTTGAAATGCATTTATTAACAGAATAACAGAAGGAAAAAGAGCGCTGGGCGACACTGATGGGCAGGACAGGGCATGTTCACGCCACATATGTAATGCATCATAACATCTATACCTTTTATAGGCTACCTGTTAAAATTATCTTCTCTGTTTGCTGTTTCAGAACCAACAGTTACATTTGCGTTCAAACTAATTTGCACATATCCAGATCAGTGACCAGGAAGAACTTGTAGCATTTTCCCCAGTTTGGCATGACACTAGCAATCTGCTGTAGACAGACTATCTCTGCCAGGACAATAAAATGTTATATGATCTCGGGAATCCTTTTCACGCTCACAATGTCTATGGAAATTGGACTGCCTTCAATATGAAGGGAGGAAGAAACATGTTACATTTTCTGGGGGATAATTTACATTATTTATGAGGAAGAGATGAGACCTATAACAGGCAACGAGACCAGCCCTCAGAAGTGGTGGCATGCCTTCCTGAAAATGAAGCTGCATTCAGTGACATGATATCCCAAGGTAATAATATGACTCCTCTTAAATTATTTGTGATATTTCATCATTCAGTGTTTTTTAGCCTAAGACATGCTCAGTGCATTTTCAGTACCCTCTGTAAATTTTGGGACAGTAAAGCATTTTTTGATTGCACAACGTTTGGAGTATAGGACACAGTTAAGACAGCATGCTTCACTGTTCTAATTCTAAGAATAAATGCTTAAAGCAAAGGGAAATTTTATATTTATTTATAGCCTGTTTTCTGACAATTAATTAAATATCACCAAATGCAACAATAAACAACATCCTTGTTTTTTTAATAAAACAGTTCAGGGTTTGACAGGTGCTATTCATGGTTTCATAATGAAATCAATAGTAATGTCAGAAATGAAAGCGCTTTGTGCCAGTGAATTGAACCTTGCCCAAATGCGTCAATAAAAATCTTTTACGCCTTGCTGTCAATACATTTCTGTTTCAATTAGGTAATGAGTAAATGGAAAGTTCATGTACAGGCTGGAGGCATTTTGGACATAAGGTGTAACAGGGAGAGACAAAGGGAACAGATACTGAGCAAGTGTTTAGGGCCCTGGTGGATGTTTTATTAGTAGAGATAGGTGTGTGAGAGAGAAACCACAGACTGGTAACGAACGGCTGTGAGGGGAGGCAGCATCGTGTCTGTGGCGTCCTCACAGTGGAGGTTTGGGAGGTATGAACACTGGTGGTCACTTTCTCTGCGGCCTCCACACCCTTCCTTTCCCACTTGTTTCTCTCCCTCCTGGGCTCCTGTCTCAGGGGGACTCAGCCGCTGTGAGGGCGGCAGGGCTTGGAGCTCCACTGCTTCTGCCCTCAGTTGCAGCCACTTCCTCCTCTCTAGCTCCATATATCTCTCCCAGGGCATGTTCTCTGGCTTCTGCAACTTTTATTCCAGCCCTCCTTGCCTTATCTCCGGGAGCCTCCCTTGATGAAGTCCCTATGGTTTAATAAAGCTGGACAGGGGCAGGACTGGCCTTGCTGGCTGCCCCTGGAAGATTCTAGAAACTGCTAGCGTTCTTCCTAGGGGGCGTTGGTCCAATGGTGATGTAGCAGGCAGTGTATGATTTGTCAGTGGTTTTGTTTACTTAAATGAGAAATTTCATATAGCCCAAAATATACCATTATTAATATGCCATACCATTGTCAGTTTGTGAAATGCACATGTGAATGGGCTGCATTTTAGCTTGACTGAGGGGTTATTGTTAGGGGGCTGGTCAAGTGGCTTTGCGTACATTTACCATGATTTCAGGTCACTTTGGCTTAGCTAGCTGTAAAGCCAATTTAAAATCAAACACACTTTATTGTAGTGCAAATAGTCCCTTACTTGCTATGCTGTAAAGTGAAGAACAGAACTAAAACGGGTTTTTAATAGAAGCATTTTGGTTATACTGTCAGTAGGATTGGGGAAAGAAATCTATGCGTTGCATATAAGATATAAATTTTTTCTGTGGATCTCTTGCTCCAAAACTACGGAATTGTCCTTCATAGCCTATCCATCTTTTAATAGTGAGCCACTTTGGTTTCAACGCTTATTATCAGCTTAGATCAAAAACTATTTTTCTCATGGCTCTCCCTTGTGCCCCTTCTGAACACATATGGTGAGCGATATGTTTGAAGATAGTTGTTAGAATCACAATGAAATCACTTGATCAAATTGTGATTCATAAAGAGTCTTGAGAATTGTCACTGAAGTATCATGTGAGTTTCCTGGCTGGTCCCAGCCCAGACTGTCAGACGGTCCCTGCTGTCTCCACCACGGGCATTCACAGTGGGATGAAGATGTGACAAAGTAAACAGATGGATGTTCTCCAGTTACTCTATCATCCTCCACTATATTGTCCACCTCCTCCCCCTTCCCTTTCCCCCTCCCTTTCTCCCCTCTCCCTCCTCCCTCTGTCCACTCCCTCCCTCCCTCTCTCTTCTCCTTTTCTTTTTTTCTTTTTAATCTCCCCCTATGTTTTTCTCCCCCTTTTCCGCTGTTGGTCACTCTCTCTCCCTCCCTGCTGTTGCAGACACAGACCTGGGCCGCTGCCTGGCCACAGATGGACTCTATCTCTACACCACTAACTCCTCTGGGAGAGGCCTCAGCAAGCTGGGTTCAGGTTTACACGGGACGCTGAGGTAACATGACACCCATGCCTGCATCTGCAGAGAGACAGAACCAGACAGAGACAGAACCAGACAGAGACAGAACCAGAGTGCTGGACTAAAAATAGCCGCGCCCCCTTCCTGGGGACCCTGGGGCCATCTCCTGTCCTATCCTGTACTAACACTTCAGTTTTTCATTCTGACCTGAACCTCTCTGACTTAGTTTCACTTTCTGAGGAGACATGGATCAGAGGACATGGTTGTGTGTTTGTGCAGGGGGTTTGTGTGTTGTTTGGATCAGAGGACATGGTTGTGTGTTTGTGCAGGGGGTTTGTGTGTTGTTTGGATCAGAGGACATG